>JBBYHO010138165.1:0-40507 GCA_038382025.1 Adansonia gregorii | reverse complement strand
GTCATGATTCACAGAATAACATTGGTTCCAAAAAATGGTGGAAAGAAAAGCTTTTCTTATCAAGCCAAAGCATCAATGCCTCTATGCCAATGAGAAGACTATGTTTATAGTGCCTAATCCTGAAAAAAGAAGATTATTACAAGTATCCATGTTTGTCATGATTGAAGAAATAACATTGATTCCAAAAAACAATGAAAGAAAAAGCTTTTCATGCCAAGCCAAAGCATCAATATCATCTATCCCAATGAGAAAAATGTGTTTATGATGCGTATCCATGTTTGTCACGATTGACAAAATAACATTGATTCCAAAATATGGTGGAAAGAAAAGCTTGTCGTACCAAGCCAAAGGATATTATCATCTATCCTAATAAGGAAAATGTGTTTGTATTGCCCAATCTTGAAAAAAAAAAGGATATTGTTACATGCATCTATGTTTTTCATGACTAACAGAATAACATTGATTCCAAAAAAAAGGTGGAAAGACAAGCTTTTCTTATCAACCAAAAGCATTAATTTCATCTATCCCAATGAGGAGTATGTGTTTATGGTGCCTAATGATGAAAAAAGGGAGATCAATATGTGCATCCATGTTTCTCATGATTGACGGGATAATATTGATTCCAAAAAATGAAGAAGAAAAGCTTTTCTTATCAAGCCAAAGCATCAATGTCATCTATCCTAATGAGGAGAATGTGTTTATGGTGCCTAATCATGAGAAAAAGGTGATTAAGACATGCATCCATTTTTGTCATGACTAATGGATTAACATTGATTCCAAAAAATGAAATAAAGAAAAGCTTTTCTTATTAAGCCAAAATGTCAGTGTCATCGATCCCAATAAGAGGAATATGTTTTTGGAGCCTAATCATGAAAAAAAATTGATTAACTCATGCACCCATGTTTGTCATAATTGATGGAATAACATTGACTCCAAAAAATTATGGAAAGAAAAGCTTTTCTTATCAAGCCAAAGCATTAACGTCATCTATCCCAATGAGGAGAATGTGTTTATGAAGCCTAATCATGAAAAAAAAAAAGAGATTAACACGTGCATTCATGTTTGTCACAATTGACAGAATAACATTGATTTCAAAAAATGGTGGAAAGAAAAGCCTTTCTTATCAAGCCAAAGCGTCAATGTCATATATCCCAATGAGTAGAATGTGTTAATGGTGCCAAATCATGAAGAAAAGGAGATTAATAAGAGCATCCATGTTTGTCATTATTGACAGAATAACATTAACTCCAAAACATGAAGGAAAGATGAGCTTTTCTTACCAAGGCAAAGTGTCGATGTCATCTATCCTACTGAGAAAATATGTTTATGGTACCCAATCATGAAGAAAAAGAGATTCTTACGTGCATCCATGTTTGTCCTGATTCACGAAATAACATTGATTCCTAAAAAGGCTGGAAAGAAAAATTTTTCTTATCAAGCCAAAGCATCAATGTCATCTAGCCCAATGAGAAGACTTTGTTTATGGTGCCTAATCCTAAAAAAAAAGAAGATTATTACAAGCATCCATGTTTGTCATGTTTGACAGAATAACATTGATTCCAAAAAATGGTGGAAAAAAAAGCTTTTCACACCAAGCCAAAGCATCAATATCATCTATCCCAATGAGGAGAATGTGCTTATGGTGCCCAATCATGAAAAAAAAGGATATTGTTACAAGCATCTGTGATTGTCATGATTAACAGAATAACATTGATTCCAAAAAATTGGTGGAAAGAAAAGCTTTTCTTATTAACTCAAAGCATCAATGTCCTCTATCCCAACGAGGAGAATGTGTTTATGGTGCCTAATCATGAGAAAAAGGTGATTAACACATGCATCCATGTTTTTCATGACTGACGGAATAACATTGATTCCAAAAAATGAAGGAAAGAAAAGCTTTTCCTAGCAAGCCAAAGCATCAATTTCATCTATCCTAATAAGAAAAATGTGTTTATGATGCCCAATCATGAAGAAAAGGAGATTATTGCCTACGTTCTTGTTTGTCATGATTGATGGAATAATATTGATTACAAAATATGGTGGAAGGAAAAGCTTTCCTTATCAACCCAAAGCATCAATGTCATATATCCCAATAAGGATAATGTGTTTATTGTACCCAATGACAAGGAAAGGTGATTAATTTGTGCATCCATGTTTCTCAGGATTGACGGAATAATATTGATTCCAAAAAATGATGAAGAAAAACTTTTCGTATCATGCCAAAGCATCAATGTCATCTATCCTAATGAGGAAAATGTGTTTATGGCGCCTAATCATGAGAAAAAGGTGATTAAGACATGCATCCATGTTTGTCACAACTAACGGATTAACATTGATTCCAAAAAATAAAGGAAAGAAAAGCTTTCTCTACCAAGCTAAGGCATCAATGTCACCTATCCCAATGAGGATAATGTGTTTATGGAGCCTAATCATGAAAAAAAGAGATTAGCACATGCATCCATGTTTGTCACAATTGACAGAATGACATTGATTCCAAAAATTAGTGGAAAGAAAAGCTTTTCTTATCAAGCCAAAGCATCAATGTCATTTATCCCAATGAAGAGAATGTGTTTATGGCACCCAATCATGAACACGAGGAGATTAATACGTGCATCCATGTTTGCCATGATTGACAGAACAACATTTTTCCAAGAAATGAAAGAAAGAAAAACTTTTATTACCAAGCCAGAGATCAATGTCACCTAACCCATTGAGGAGAATGTGTTTATGGTGCCCAAGCATGAAGAAAAGAATATTAATATTTGCATCCATGTTTGTCATGATTGACGGAATAACATTGTTTCCAAAAAATGAAAGAAGGAAAAGCTTTTCTTATCAAACCAAAGCGTCAATGTCATCTATCCCAATGAGAATAATGTGTTTATGGTGCCTAAGCATGAAAAAAATGATTATAAAATGCATCCTCCATGTTTATCACAATTGATGGAATAATTGCAAAAATTGGTGGAAACAAAAGCTTCTCTTACCAACCTAAAGAATCAATGTCATCAACCCAATGAGGAGAATGTGTTTATGGTGCCCAATCATGAAAAAAAAAATTTATTGCATGCATCCATGCTTGTGATGACTGACGAAATAACATTGACTCCAAAAAATTTAGGTAAGAAAAGCTTTTTTTACCAAGCAAAAGCATCAATGTCATCTATCCCAATAAGAAGAATGTGTTTATGGAGGCTGATCATGAAAAAAAAGGAGATTAACATGTGCATCCATGTTTGTCACAGTTGACAGAATAACATTGATTCAAAAAAATGATGGAAACAAAAGCTTTTCTTATTAAGCCAAAGCATTAATGTCATCTATCCAAATGAGAAGAATGTGTTTATGGTGCCAATCATGAAGAAAAAGAGATTAATACGAGCATCCATGTTTGCCATGATTGATGGAATAACATTGATTCAAAAACATGACGAAAAAAAAAAGAGCTTTACTTACTGAGGCAAAGCGTTAATGTCATCTGTCCTAATGAGGAAATGTGTTTATGGTGCCCAACCATGAAGAAAAGGAGATTCTTACATGCATCCATGTTTGTCATGATTCACGGAATAACATTGGTTCCAAAAAATGGTGGAAAGAAAAGCTTTTCTTATTAAGCCAAATCATTGATTCATCTATCCTAACAAGAAGACTGTGTTTATGGTACCTAATCAGGGAAAAAAGAAGATTATTACAAGCATCCATGTTTGTCATGATTGACAGAATAATATTGATTCCAAAAAATGGTGGAAAAAAAAAAGCTTTTCATTTCAAGCCAAAGCATTAATATCATCTATCCCAATAAGGAGAATGTTTTTATGGTGCCCAATCATGAAAAAAAAGGATATTGTTATGTGCATCTGTGCTTATCACGATTGACGAAATAACAATGATTCCAAAAAAATATTGAAAAGAAAGCTTTTCTTATCAACCCAAAGCATCAATGTCCTCTATCCCAATAGGAAGAATATGTTTATGGTGCCCAATGATTAAAAAAATGAGATTAATATGTGCATCCTTTTTTCTCATGATTGATGGAATAATATTGATTCCAAAAAATAAAGAAGAAAAGCTTTTCTTATCAAGCCAAAGCATTAATGTCATCTATGCTAATGGGGAGAATAGATTTATAGTGCCTAATCATAAGAAAAAGGTGATTAACATGTGCATCCATGTTTGTCATGACTGATAGATTAACATTGATTCCAAAAAATGAAGGAAAGAAATGCTTTTCTTACCAAGCCAAAGCATCAATGTCATCTATCCCGATAAGGAGAATGTGTTTACGGAGCCTAATCATGAAAAACGGGAGATTAACATGTGCATCCATGTTTTTAACAATTGATAGAATAACATTGATTCCAAGAAATGGTGGAAAGAAAAGCTTTTCTTATCAAGCCAAAGCATCAGTGTCATCTATACTAATGGCAAGAATATGTTTGTTGGCCGAATCATGAATAAAAGGAGATTAATACTTGTATCCATGTTTTTCATGATTGACAAAATAACATTGATTCCAAAAATTGAAGGAAAGAAATGCTTTTTCTACCAAGGCAAAGGTCAATGTCATCTATCTGAATAAGGAGAATGTATTTATGGTGCCTAATCATAAAAGAAAGGATATTAATACGTGCAACCATGTTTGCTACGATTGACAGGTTAATATTGGTTCCAAAAAATGAAGGAAGGAAAAGTTTTTCTTATTAAGCCAAAGTGTCAATGTCATTTCTCCCAACGGGGAGAATGTGTTTATGGTGCCTAATCATGAAAAAAAAAAGAGATTATTACTTGCATGCATGTTTGTCATGATTACAAAATATAGTGGAAAGAAAAGCTTTTGCTATGAAGCCAAAGCGTCAATGTCATCTATCCCAATGAGGAGAATGTGTTTATGGTGCCTAATCAAGAAAGAAAGGATATTAATACATGCATCCATGTTTGTCACGATTGATAGATTAACATTGATTCCAAAAAAATTAAGGAAACACTTTTCTTATCAAGCCAAAGCATTAATGTCATATCCCAGCGAGTGGAATATGTTTATGGTGCCTAATCATGAAAAAAAGAGATTATTACTTGCAACCATGTTTGTCACAATTGACGAAATAACATTGATTACAAAATACGATGGAAAGAAAAGCTTTCATTATCAAGCCAAAGCATCATTGTCATCTATCCCAATGAGGAGAATATGTTTATAGTACCCAATGATGAAAAAAGGTGATTAATATGTGCATCCATGTTTCTCATGATTGATGAAATAATATTGATTCCAAAACAATGAAGAAGAAAAGCTTTTCCTATCATGCCAAAGCATCAATTTCATCTATCCCAATAAGGAGAATGTGTTTATGGCGTCTAATCATGAGAAAAAAGTGATTAACACATGCATCCATGTTTTTCATAATTGATAGAATAACATTGATTCCAAGAAATGGTGGAAAGAAAAGCTTTTCTTATCAAGCCAAAGCATCAATGTCATCTATCATGATGAGAAGAATGTGTTTATGGTGCCCAATCATGAAGAAAAAGAGATTAATACATGCATACATGATTGTCATGATTGGCGAAATAACATTGATTCCAAAAAACGAAGGAAAGAAATGCTTTTCTTACCAAGGCAAAGCATCAATGTCATCTATCCCAATGAGGAGAATGTGCTTATAGTGCCCAATCGTGAAGAAGAGGAGATTAATACGTGCATCCATGTTTGTCATGATTGATGAAATAACATTCTTCAAAAAATTTATGGAAAAAAAAGCTTTCAATACCAAGCCAAAGCATCAATGTCATCTATCCCAATGAGGGGAATGTGTTTCTGTTGCCTAATCACAGAAAAAAAGAGACTAATATGTGTATCCATGTTTGTCATAATTGACGGAATAATATTGATTCCAAAAAATGAAGGAATCAAAAGTCTTTCTTATCAACCCAAAGCATCAATGTCATTAATCCTAATGAGGAAGATGTGTTTATGGAGCCTATTCATGAAAAAAAAAAAAGAGATTATCACGTGCATCCATGTTTGTCACAACTGACGGATTAACATTGAGTCCAAAAAATGAAGGAAAAAAAGACTATTCTTATTAAGCCACAGTGTCAATGACATCTATCCCAACGATGAGAAAGTGTTTATGGTGCCTAATCATGAAAAAAAGGAGATTATTACATGCATCCATGTTTGTCATGATTGATGGAATAACATTGATTACAAAAAATGGTGGAAAGAAAAGCTTCTCTTATCAAGCCAAAGCATGAATGTCATCTAACCCAATGAGGAGAATGTGTTTATGGTGCCCAATCATGAAAAAAGGGTATTATTACAAGCATCCATGCTTGTCACGATTGATGGAATAGCATTGATTCTAAAAAATTATGGAAAGAAAAGCTTTTCTTATCAAGATAAAGTATCAATATCATTTATCCCAATGAGGAGAATGTGTATATGGTGCCCAATCATGAAAAAAAAGATTATTACGTGCATCCATGTTTGTCACAATTGAGAAAATAACATTGATTCCAAAAAATGGTGGAAAGAAAAGCTTTTCTTATCAAGATCGTCATCTATCCTAAAGAGGAGAATGTGTTTATGGTGCCTAATCATAAAAAAATAGAGATTATTACCAGCATCCATGTTTGTCACGATTGATGAAATAATATTGATTACAAAAAATGGTTGAAAGAAAAGCTTCTCTTATCAAGCCAAAGCATCAATGTTATCTCACCTAATGAGAAAAATGTGCATGTGGTGCCTAATCATGAAAAAAAGGATATTATAACGTGCATCCATGCTTGTCACAATTGGTGTAATAACATTGATTCCAAAAAATTATGGAAAGAAAAGCTTTTCTTATCAAGCCAAAGCATCAATATCATCTATCCTAATGAGGAGAATGTGAATTTGTTGCCCAATCATGAAAAAAAGGAGATTATTACGTGCATGCATGTTTATCACAATTGATGAGATATCATTCATTCCAAAAATAGTGGAAAAAAAAGCTTCTCACACCAAGCCAATACATCAATATCATCTGTCCAAATGAGGAGAATGTGTTTATGGTGCCCAATCATGAAAAAAAGGGTATTATTACAAGCATCCATGTTTGTTATGATTGATGGCATAACATTCATTCCAAAAAATGGTGGAAAGAAAAGCTTTTCATACTAAGCCAAAGCATCAATATCATCTATCCAAATAAGGAGAATGTGTTTATGGTGCCCAATCATGAAAAAAAAGGATATTATTACAAGCATCCATACTTGTCACGATTGACGGAATAATATTGATTCGTAAAAATGTTGGAAAGAAAAGCTTTTCTTATCAAGCCAAAGCTTCATTGTCATCTATCCTAATAAGGAGAATCTGTTTATGGTGCCCAATTAAGAAGAAAATGAGATTCTTACATGCATCGACGTTTGTCGCGATCAGGGAATAACATTGGTTCCAAAAAATGGTGGAAATAAAAGCTTTTCTTATTAAGCCAAAACATCAATTTCATCTATCCTAATGAGGAGATATGTTTATGGTGCTCAATCATTAAGAAAAGGAGATTAATACGTACATCCATGTTTGTCACAATTAATGGATTAACATTGATTCCAAAAAGTGAAGGAAAGAAAAGCTTTTCTTATCAAGCCAAAGCTTCATTGTCATCTATCCTAATGAGGAGAATGTGTTTATGGTGCCCAGTCACGAAAAAAAAGGAGATTAATATGTGCGTCCACGTTTGTCGCAATTGACAGAATAATATTGATTCAAAAAAATGCAAGAAAAAAAAGCTATCCTTATCAAGCTAAAGCATCAATGTCATCAATCCTAATAAGGAGAATGTGTTTATGGTGCATAATTATTAAAAAAAAAAAGAGATTAACGCATGCATCTATGTTTGACACAATTGATGGATTAACATTGATTCCAAAAAATAAAGGAAAAAAAAGCTTTTCTTATCAAGGCAAAGTGTCAACATCATCTATCCGAACGAGGAGAATGTATTTATGGTGCCCAATCATGAAGAAAATGAGATTCTTACGTGCATCCATGTTTGCCACGATTCATAGAATAACATTGGTTCCAAAAAATGGTGGAGAGAAAAGCTTTTCTTATGAAGCCAAAGCATCAATGTCATCTATCCTAATGATGAAATGTGTTTATGGTTCTCAATCATGAAGAAAAGAGATTAATATGTGCATTCATGTTTTTCATGATTGACGGAATAACATTGATTCCAAAAACTTATGGAAAGAAAAGCTTTTCTTATTAAGCCAAAGCATCAATGTCATCTATCCCAATGAGAAAAATGTGTTTATTATGCCTAATCATGAAGAAAAAGAGATTATTACATTCATTCATGTTTGTCACGATTAACGGAATAATATTATTCAAAAAATTTGTGGAAAAAAAAAGCTTTTCATACTAAGCCAAAGCATCAATGTCATCTATCCCAAGGAGGGGAATGCGTTTATGTTGCCCAATCACAGAAAAAAAGAGATTAATATGTGCATCCATGTTTGTCACGATTGATGGAATAATATTGATTCCAAAAAAATGAAGGAATAAAAAGTCTTTCTTATCAAGCCAAAGCATCAATGTCATCAATCCTAACGAAGAAAATGTGTTTATGGAGCCTATTCATGAAAAAAAAGAGATTATCACATTATCCATGTTTGTCACAATTGATGGATTAACATTGAGCCCAAAAAATGAAGGAAAAAAAACCTATTCTTATCAAGCCAAAGCGTTAATGACATCTATCCCAACGAGGAGAAAGTGTTTATAGTGCCTAATCATGAAAAAAAAGAGATTAGCACATGCATCCATGCTTGTCACGATTGATGGAATAGCATTGATTCTAAAAAATTATGGAAAGAAAAGCTTTTCTTATCAAGATAAACATCAATATCATTTATTCCAATAAGGAGAATGTGTATATGGTGCCCAATTATGAAAAAAAATTATTACGTGCATCCATGTTTGTCACAATTGATGAAATAATATTGATTCCAAAAAATGGTGGAAAGAAAAACTTTTCTTTTCAAGACTAAGCATCAATGTCATCTATCCCAAAGAGAAGAATGAGTTTATGTTGCCTAAACATAAAAAAAAAGGAGATTATTACAGGCATCCATGTTTGTCACGATTGGCAGAGTAACATTGATTACAAAAAATGGTTGAAAGAAAAGCTTCTCTTATCAAGCCAAAGCATCAATGTCATCTAACCCAATGAGAAGAATGTGCATTTGGCGCCTAATCATGAAAAAAAAGATATTATTACGTGCATCCATGCTTGTCACGATTGACGGAATAACATTGATTCCAAAAAATTATGGAACTAAAAGCTTTTTTTATCAAGCCAAAGCATCAATATCATCTATCCCAATGAGGAGAATGTGAATATGTTGCCCAATCATGAAAAAAAGGAGACTATCACGTGCATGCATGTTTGTCATGATTGATAAGATATCATTCATTCCAAAAAATAGTGGAAAGAAAAGCTTCTCATACCAAGCCAAAGCATCAATATCATCTATCCAAATGAGGAGAATGTACTTATGGTGCCCAATCATTAAAAAAAATATATTCCTACATGCATCCATACTTGTCTTGATGGAATAACATTGATTCCTAAAAATGGTGGAAAGAAAAACTTTTCTTATCAAGCCAAAGCTTCATTGTTATCTATTCCAATGAAGAGAATGTGTTTTTGATGCCTAATCATAAAAAAAAAGGAGATTAATATATGCATCCATGTTTATCACAATTGACAAAATACTATTGATTTCAAAAAAAAAAGGAAAAAAAGTTTTCCTTATTAAGCCAAAGCATCAATGTCATCAATCCTAATAAGGAGAACATGTTTATGATGCATAATCATAAAAAAAAGGAGATTAACATGTGCATCCATGTTTGCACAATTGATGGATTAACATTGATTCCAAAAAATGAAGGAAAGAAAAGCTTTTCTTATCAAGGCAAAGTGTCAATGTCATCTATCCGAATGAGGAGGATGTGTTTATGGTGCCCAATCATGAAAAAAAGAAGATTATTACGTGCATGCACATTTGTCACAATTGATGGATTAACATTGGTTCCCAAATATGGTGGAAGGAAAAGCTTTTCTTATTAAGCCAAAGCATCAATGTCATCTATCCTAATGAGGGAATGTGTTTATGGTGCATAATCATGAAAAAAAAGATATATACGTTCATTCATGTTAGTTACGATTGATGGAATTAAATTGATTCCCAAAAATGATAGAAAGAAAAGCCTTTTTGATCAAGCCAAAGCGTTGATGTCATCAATCCTAATGAGGAAAAGTTTTTATGCTGCCCAATCAAGGAAAAAAAAGATTCCCACCTGCATCCACGTTTGTCACAATTGATGAAATAACATTGATTTCAAAAAATGGTGGAAAGAAAAGCTTTTCTTATCAAGATAAAGCGTCAATATCATTTATCTCACTGAGGAAAATGCATATACAGTGCCCAATCATGGAAAAAAGATTGTTACATGCATCCATATTTGTCACAGTTGATGAAATAATATTGATTCGAAAAAATGGTGGAAACAAAAACTTTTCTTATCAAGCCAAAGCGTGAATGTCATCTATCCCAAAGAGGTGAATGTGTTTATTATGCCTAATCATGAAAAAAAGGAGATTATTACAAGCAGCCATGTTTGTCTTGATTGATAGAATAACATTGATTGCAAAAATTGGTGGAAAGAAAAACTTCTCTTATCATGCCAAAGCATCAATGTTATCTAACCTAATGAGAACAATGTGTTTATGGTGCCCGCTCATGAAAAAAAGGATATTATTACATGCATCCATGCTTGTCACAATTGACGGAATAACATTGATTCCAAAAAATTATGGAAAGAGCTTTTCTTATCAAGCCAAAGCATCAATAGCATCTATCCCAATGAGGAGAATGTGTATATGGTACCCAATCATGAAAAAAAAAAGATTATTACGTGCATGCACATTTGTCATAATTGAAGGAATAACATTGGTTCTGAAACATGATGGAAAGAAAAGCTTTTCTTTCCAAGCCATAGCTTCAATGTCGTATATCCTAATGAGGAAATATGCAAAGAAAAGCTTTTCTTGTCAAGCTAAAGCATCAATGTTATCTATCCCTATGAGGAGAATGTGTTTATGGTGCCCAATCATGAGAAAAAAGAGATTAATACGTGCTTCGATATTTCTCACAATTGATGGAATAACGTTCATTCCAAAAAATGGGGGAAAGAAAAAGCTTTTCCTATCAAGCCAATGCGTCAATGCCATCTATCCTAAGGAGGAGAATGTGTTCATGGTGCCCAATCATGGAAAAAAAAGGAGATTATTACCTGTATCCATGTTTGTCATGATTGATGGACTAATGTTGAATCCAAAAAATGTTTGAAAATGTCAATGTCATCTATCCCAATGAGGAGAAATTTTTTTCATCCTCAATCATGAAAAAAAAGATTATTCCATGCATCCATGTTTGTCACAATTGACAGAATAATGTTGATTCCAAAAAATGGGGGAAAGAAAAGCTTTTCTTATCAAGCCAAAATGTCAATGTCATCTATCTCAATGAGGAGAATGTGTTTAAAGTGCCTAATCATGAAAAAGGGACATTATTACTTGCATCCATGTCTGTCACGATTGATGGAATAATGTTGATTCCAAAAAATAAGGAAAAGAAAAGCTTTTCCTATCAAGCCAAAGCATCAATGTCATCAATCCCAATGAGGAGAATGTGTTTGTTGTGCCAACTTATGAAAAAAGGGGAGATTATTACGTACATCCATGTTTGCCATGATTGACAGAATAACATTGATTCCAAAAAATGAGGGAAAGAAAAGCTTGTATTATCAGGCCAAAGTGTCAATGTCATATATCCCAATCAGTAGAATATGTTTATAGTAGAATATGTTTATAGTACCCAATCATGAGGAAAAGGAGATTATTACGTGCATCTATGTTTGTCATGATTGATAGAATAACATTGATTCCAAAAAATGGTGTAAAGAAAAGTTTTTCTTATCAAGCTAAAGCATCAATGTCATCTGTCCCAATGATGAGAATGTGTTTATGGTCCCCAATCATGAAAAAAGGGAGATTATTAGCAGCATCCACATTTGTAGTGATTGATGGAACAATATTGATTCCAAAAAATGGTGGACAGAAAAACTTTTCTTACCAAGCAAAAGCATCAATGCATATCTATCCTAATAAGGAGAATGTGTTTATAGTGCCAAATAATTAAAAAAAGGATATTTTTACGTGCTTCCATGTTTTTGATGATTGACGGAATAACATTGATTTAAAAAATGGTGTGAGAGAAAAACTTTTCATATCAAGCCAAAGCATCAATGTCATTTATCCTGAAGATGAGAATGTATTTATAGTGCCCAATCATTAAAAAATTGAGATTATTATGGGCATCCATGTTTGTCACAATTGACGGGATAATGTTGATTCCAAAAAATGGTGGAGAAAAAGGCTTTTCTTATTAAGCCAATGTGCCTATATCAACTATCCCAACACGGAGAATATATTTATGGTGCCTAATCATGAAAAAAAAGAGACTAATACATGCTTCCATGTTTGTCATGATTGACAGAATAACACTAATTTCAAAAAATAGGGGGAACAAAAGTTTTTCTTATCAAGCCAAAATTTCAACTCCACCTCCTCCAACGAGGAGAACGTGGCATCTAATCATGAAAAATAGGAGAATATTATGTGTATCCAAGGTTGTCACAATTGACAGAATAACATTGATTCCAAAAAATGGTGGAAAGAAATGCTTTCTTCTCGAGCGAAAGCGTCAATGCCATCTGTCCCAATGACAAGAATCTATTTATGTTGCCCAATAATGAAAACAAAAAGAGATTATTACGTGCTTCTATGTTTTTCTCGATTGACAGAATAACATTGATTTGAAAAAATGGTAGAAAGAAAAGCATTTTTTATCAAGCCAAATTGTCAATGCCATCCATCCCAATAAGGAAAATCTATATATAGTGCCCAAACATGAACAAAAGGAGATTAATTTGTGCACTCATGTTTGTCACAATTGACAAAATAACATTGATTCCAAATGATAGGGGAAAGAAAAGCATTTCTTATGAAGTCAAAGCATCAATGTCATCAATCTAAGTGAGTAAAATGTGTTTGTGCTTCCCAATCATGAAAAAAAAGGTGATTAATACGTGCATCCATGTTTGTTACGATTGATGGAATAACATTGATTCAAAAAATGCTAAAAAGAAAAGCTTTTCGTATCAAACAAAAGCATCAATTTCATTTATCCCAATGAGGAGAATGTGTTTATGGTACCCAATCATGAAAAAAAGAGATTAATATATGCATCCATGTTTGCCACGATTGACAAAATAACATTGATTCAAAAAAAAAAAGGTGGAAAGAAAAGCTTATCTTCTCAAGCCAAAGCACTAATGTCATCTATCACAATGAGGAGAATGTGTTTACAGTGCCTAATTATGAAAAATAGGAAATTATTATGTGCATCCAAGTTTGTCACATTTACGGAATAACATTGATTCCAAAAAATGGTGTAAAGAAAAGCTTTTCTTATCAAGCTAAAGCATCAATGTCATCTATCTTAATGAGAAGAATGTGTTGTTGGTGCCCAATCATGAGAAAAATGAGATTAATATGTGCATCCATGTTTGTCACGATTGACAAAATAATATTGAATCCACAAAATGGTGGAAAGAAAAGCTTTTCTTATCAATCCAAATTGTTAGTCTCATATATCTTAATGAGGAGAATATGTTTACAGTGCCCAATCATGAGAAAGAGGATATTATTACGTGCATCCAAGTTTGTCATAATTTATAGAATAACATTGATTCCAAAAAATAGTTTAAAGAAAAGCTTTTCTTTTCAAGCCAAAGCATCGACATCATCTATCCCAATGAGGAGAATATGTTTATGGTCTCAATCATAAGAAAAAGCAGATTAATACGTGCATCCATGTTTTTCACGATTAACGAAAAAACATTGATTTCAAAAAATAGGGGAAAAAAGCTTCTCCTATCAAGCCAAAGCATCAATGTTGTCTATCCCAAGGAGGAAAACGTGTTTATGGTGCTCGATCATGAAAAAAAAAGATTATTACCTGCACCCATGTTTGTCATGATTGGTGAAAACACATTGATTCAAAAAAATGAGGGAATGAAAAGCTTTCTTCTTAATTAAAAGTGTCAATATCATCATCCCAATGAGGAGAATGTGTTTACGTGCATCCATGTTTGTCATGATTGCCAGAATAACATTGATACCAAAAAATGGTGGGAAGAAAAGCTTTTCTTATCAAGCCAAAGCATCAATGTAATCTATCCCAATGAGGAGAATGGTTTATGGTGCCCAATCAAAAAAATGGAGATTAATTTATGCATCCATGTTTGTCACGATTGACGGAACAACATTGATTCCAAAAGTTAGTGTGAAGAAAAGCTTTTCTTATCAAGCCAAAGTGTCAATGTCACCTATCTCAATAAGGAGAACATGTTTGTGGTGCCCAATATGAAAAAAAAGAGATTGTTACCTGCATCCATGTTTGTTATGATTAACAGAGTAATATTGATTTCAAAAATGGTGTAAAGAAAAGCTTTTCTTATTAAGCCAAAGCATCAATGTCATCTATCCCAACAAGGAGAACGTGTTTATGGTGCCCAATCATGAAAAAAAAGAGATTATTACCTGCATCCATATTTGTCACGATTGACGGAATAACATTGATTTCGAAACATGATGTAAAAAAATGTTTTTCTTATCAAGCCAAAGCGTCAACGTCATCTATTCCAATCAAGAGAATGGTTTATGGTGCCCAATCATGAAAAAATGGAGATTAATATGTGCATCTATGTTTTTCACGATTAATGGAATAACATTGATTCCAGAAAATAAGGGAAAGAAAAGCTTTTCTAATTAAGCCAAAGCAACAATGCATCTATCCCAATGAGGATAACGTGTTTATGGTGCCAAATCTTGAAAAAAAAAAGATATTACATGCATCCGTGTTTGTCATAATTGATGGTACAACATTGATCCCAAGAAATGGTGGAAAGAAAAGCTTCTCTTATCAAGCCAAATCATCAATGTCAGTTATCCAAACAAAAAGAATATGTATATGGTGCCCAATAATGAAAAAAGGGAGATTATTACTTGCATAAATTTTTGTCATGATTGACGAAAGAACATTATTTCCAAGAAAATGGTGGAAAAAAAAGATTTTCCTATCAAGCCAAAGCATCAATGTTATATATCCAAATGAGGAGAGCGTGTTTATGGCATAATCATGACAAAGTGGAATTTATTATGTGCCTCCAAGTTTGTCACAATTTACGAACTAAAATTTATTCCAAAAAATGGTGGAAAGAAAAGTTTTTTTTATCAAGCCAAAGTGTCAATGTCTTCAATCCCAATGAGGAGAATGTGTTTATGGTGCCCAATCATGAAAAAAAAGAGATTATTACCTGGATCCATGTTTGTCACGATTGACGGAATAATAATTTTTTACCAAAAAATGGTGCAAAGAAAAGCGTTTCTTATCAAGCCAAACCGTAAATGTCATTTATCCCAATAAGGTGAATGTGTTTATGGTGCCCAATCATGTAAAAAAGAACATTATTACCTGTATCCATGTTTGTCATGATTGACAAAAAAATATTGATTCCAAAAAATGGTGTAAAGAAAAGCTTTTCTTATTAAGTTAAAACATCAATGTCATCTACCCTAATGAGTCGAATGGCTTATGGTGCCCAATCATGAAAAAAAAGAGATTATTACCTGCATCCATGTTTGCCTTGATTGGCGGAATAATATTGATTACAAAAGAATGGTGTAAGAAAAAGCTTTTCTTATCAAGCCAAAGCATCAATGTCATCTATCTCAATGAGGAGAACGTGTTTATGGTGCCTAATCATGAAAAAAAAGAGATTATTGCTTGCATTCATGTTTTTCATGATTGGCGGAATAACATTTATTCAAAAAAATGGTGTAAGGAAAAGCTTTTCTTATCAAACTAGAGTGTTAATATCATCTATTCCAATAAGGAGAACGTGTTTATAGAGCCCAATCAAGAAAAAAAGAGATTATTGCTTGCATTTATGTTTGCCACAATTGACAGAATAACTTTGATTCAAAAAAATTATGAAAAGAAAAGCATTTCTTATCAAGCCAAAGCATCAATGTCATCTATCCCAATAAAGAGAACGTGTTTATGGTACCCAATCATAAAAAAAAAGATTATTACCTGCATCCATGTTCATCATGATTGATGAAGTAATATTGATTCTAAAAAATGGTGTAAGGAAAAGCTTTTCTTTTCAAGCCAAAGCATCGATGTCATCTATCTCAATAAGAAGAGCGTGTTTATGGTGCTCAATCATGAAAAAAAAAGAGATTATTACCTGTATCCATGTTTGTCATGATTGATGGGATAACATTGATTCCAAAAAATAAGGAGAATGTGTATATGGTGCCCAATAATGAAAAAACATAGATTATTACTTGCACACATTTTTGTCATGATCAACGGAAGAACATTGACTCCAAAAAAAGGTAAAAAAAAGCTTTTCCTATCAAGCCAAAGCATCAACGACATCTATCTCAATAAAGAGAACGTGTTTATGGTGCCCAATCATGAAAAAAATAAGATTATTACAGGCATCCATGTTTGTCACGATTGATGGAATAACATTAATTCTAAAAAATAGTGTAAAGAAAAGCTTTTCCTATTAAGGCAAAGCATCAATGTCATCTATCCCAATGAGGAGAATGGTTTATGGCACCCAATCATTAAAAAATGGAGATTAATATGTGCATCCATGTTTGTCACGATTAATGAATAACATTGATTCCAAAAAATAGGGGAAAGGAAAGCTTTTCTAATCAAGCCAAAGCAACAATGTCATCTACAGCAATGAGGAGAACGTGTTTATGGCATCGAATCTTGAAAAAAAGGAGATTATACATGCATCCTTGTTTGTCACAATTGACGACACAATATTGATTCCAACAAATGGTGGAAAGAAAAGCTTATCTTGTCAAGCCAAATTATCAATGTCAACTATCCAAACAAGGAGAATGTGTATATGGTGCCCAGCAATGAAAAAAGGGAGATTATTACTTGCATACATTTTTGTCATGATTGATGGAAGTGCATTGATTTCAAAAAAATAATGGAAAAAAAAAAGCTTTTTCTATCAAGCCAAAGGATCAATGTCATCTATCCGGATGAGCATAACATGTTTGTAGTGCCCAATCATGAAAAAAAGGAGTTTATTACGTGCATCCAAGCTCGTCGCAATTTATGGAATAACATTTATTCCAAAAAAAGGTGGAAAGAAAAGCTTTTCTTATCAAACCAAAGTGTCAATGTCATTAATCCCAATAAGGAGAATTTGTTTATGGTGCCCAATTATGCAAAAAAAAAAAATTATTACCAGTATACATGTTTGTCACAATTGACAGAATAACATTGATTTCGAAAAATGGTGTAAAGAAATGCATTTCTTATCAAGCCAAAGCATCAATGTCATCTATCCCAATAAAGAGAATATGTTTATGTTGCCCAATCACAAAAAAAGGAGGTTATTACCTACATCCATGTTTGTCGCAATTTATGGAATAACATTTATTCCAAAAAAAGGTGGAAAGAAAAGCTTTTCTTATCAAACCAATGTGTCAATATCATTAATCCCAACAAGGAGAATGTGTTTATGGTGCCCAATTATGCAAAAAAAAAAAATTATTACCAGCATACATGTTTGTCACAATTGACAGAATAACATTGATTTCGAAAAATGGTGTAAAGAAATGCATTTCTTATCAAGCCAAAGCATCAATGTCATCTATCCCAACAAAGAGAATATGTTTATGTTGCCTAATCACAAAAAAAAGAGGTTATTACCTGCATCCATGTTTGTCACGATTGATGGAATAACATTGATTCAAAAAAATGGTGTAAAGAAAATCTTTTCTTATCAAGCCAAAGCATCAATGTCATCTATCCCAATAAGGAGAATGGTTTATGGTGCCCAACCATGAAAAAATGGAGATTAATGTGTGCATCCATATTTGTCACGATTAACAGAATAATATTTAGTCCAAAAAATGGTAGAAAGAAAAGCTTTTCTTATCAAGCGAAAGTGTCAATGTCATCAATCCCAATGAGGAGAATGTGTTTATGGTGCCCAATCATGCAAAAAAAAGAGATTATTACATGCATACATGTTTGTCACAATTGATGGAATAACATTGATTCCAAAAAATGGTGTAAAAAAAGGCATTTCTTATTAAGCCAAAGCATCAATGTTATCTATCCCAATGCGGAGAATGCATTTATGGTGCCCAATCATGAAAAAAAAAGAGATTATTACCTGCATCCATGTTTGTCACGATTGATGGAATAACATTGATTCCAAAAAATGGTGTAAAGAAAAAGCATTTCTTATCAAGCCAAAGCATTAATGTTATCTATAATGTGTTTATGGTGCCTAATCATGACAAAATGGAGATTAATATGAGCATCCATGTTTGCCACGATTGACAGAATAAAATTAATTCCAAAAATTAGGGGAGAGAAAAGCTTTTCTTTACAAGCCAAAGCATCAATGTCATCTATCGTAATAAGGAGAATGTGTTTATGGTGGCTAATCATAAAAAAAAAAGATTATTACCTTGATCCATGTTAATCACAATTGACGAAATAACATTTTATACTAAAAAATGGTGTAAAGAAAAGCTTTTCTTATCATGCGAAAGCATCAATATCATCTATCCTAATAAGGAGAACGTGTTTTTGGTGCCTAATCATGAAAAAAAAAGAGATTACTGCCTGTATCCATGTTTGTCATGATTGACAGAATAACATTATTCCAAAAATGGAGTAAAGAAAAGATTTTCTTATCAAGCCAAAGCGTCAATGTCATCAATCCCAATGAAGAGAATGCTCTATGGTGCCCAATCATTAAAAAAAGAGATTATTACCTGCATCCATGTTTGTAATGATTGATAAAATAATATTGATTCCAAAAAATGGTGTAAAGAAAACCTTTTCTTCTCAAGCCAAAGCATCAATGTCATCTATCTCAATAAGGAGAACGTGTTTATGGTGCCCAATCATGAAAAATAAGAGATTATTACATGCGTTCATGTTTGTCATGATTGATGGGATAACATTGATTCTAAAAAATGGTGTAAAGAAAAGCTTTTCTTATCAAGCCAAAGCATCAATTTCATCTAGCTCAATAAGAAGAACGTGTTTATGGTGCCTAATTATGAAAAGAAGGAGATTATTACTAGCATCCATGTTTGTCATGTTTGACGGAATAATATTGATTCCAAAAATTGGTGTAAAAAAAAGCATTTCTTATTAAACCAAAGCATCAATGTTATCAATGCCAATACGGAGAATGCGTTATGGTGCCCATCATGAAAAAAAGGACATTATTGCCAACATCCATGTTTGTCACGATTAACGGGATAGCACTGATTCCAAAAAATGGTGAAAAGAAAAGCTTTTGTTATCAAGCTAAAATGTCAATATCATCAATTCCAATGAGGAGAATGTGTTTATCGTGCCCAATTGTGCAAAAAAAAAAAAGATATTATTACACGTACATGTTTGTCACAATTGACAGAACAACATTGATTCCAAAAAATGGCATAATGAAAAGAGTTTCTTATCAAGCCAAAGCATCAATGTCATCTATCCCAATAAGGAGAATGTGTTTATGTTGCCCAACCATGAAAAAGATGAGGTTATTACCTGCATCCATGTTTGTCACAGTTGACGGAATAACGTTATTCCAAAAAATGGTGTAAAGAAAAGCTTTTCTTATTAAGCTAAGGCATCAATGTCATCAATCCCAATAAGGAGAATGCTTTATGGTGCCCAATCATGAAGAAAAAAAGATTATTACCTGCATCCATGTATGTCATGATTGATGAAATAATATTGATTCTAGAAAATGGTGTAAATAAAATCTTTTTTCTCAAGCCAAAGCATCAATGTCATCTATCTCAATAAGGAGAACGTGTTTATGGTGCCCAATCATGAAAAAAAAGAGATTATTACATGCGTCTATGTTTGTCACGATTGATGGGACAACATTGATTCCAAAAAATGGTGTAAAGAAAAGCTTTTCTTATCAAGCCAAAGCATCAATTTCATCTAGCTCAATAAGGAAAACGTGTTTATGGTGCCCAGTTATGAAAAAAGGAGATTATTACTAGCATCCATGTCTGTCATGATTGACTGAATAATATTGATTCCAAAAATTGGTGTAAAAAAAGCATTTCTTATCAAACCAAAGCATCAATGTTATCAATGCCAATGCGGAGAATGCGCTTGTGGTGCCCAATCATGAAAAAAAGGACATTATTACCAGCACCCATGTTTGTCACGATTGACGGGATAACATTGATTCCAGAAAATGGTGGAAAGAAAAGCCTTTGTTATCAAGCCAAAGTGTCAATGTCATCAATCCCAATGAGGAGAATGTGTTTATCGTGCCCAATTGTGCAAAAAAAGGATATTATTACATGCATACATGTTTGTCACAATTGACGGAACAATATTGATTCCAAAAGATGGTCCAAAGAAAAGCAATTCTTATCAAGCCAAAGCATCAATGTCATCTATCCCAATAAGGAGAATGTGTTTATGTTGCCCAACCATGAAAAAGATGAGGTTATTATCTTCATCCATGTTTGTCATGATTGACGGAATAACGTTGATTCCAAAAAATGGTGTAAAGAAAAGCTTTTCTTATCAAGCTAAAGCATCAATGTCATCAATCCCAATGAGGAGAATGCTTTATGATGCCCAATCATGAAAAAAAGAGATTATTACCTGCATCCATGTTTGTCATGATTGACAAAATAATATTGATTCCAAAAAATGGTGTAAAGAAAATCTTTTCTTATCAAGCCGAAGCATCAATGTCATCTATGTCAATAAGGAGAACATGTTTATGGTGCCCAATCATGAAAATAAGAGATTATTACATGCATCCATGTTTGTCACGATTGATGGGACAACATTGATTCCAAAAAATGGTGTAAAGAAAAGCTTTTCTTATTAAGCCAAAGCATCAATGTCATCTATCCCAATAAGGAGAATGGGTTTATGTTGCCCAACCATGAAAAAGATAAGGTTATTATCTGCATCCATGTTTGTCATGATTGACGGAATAACGTTGATTCCAAAAAATGGCGTAAAGAAAAACTTTTCTTATCAAGCTAAAGCATCAATGTCATGAATCCCAATGAGGAGAATGCTTTATGGTGCCCAATCATGAAAAAAAAGAGATTATTACCTGCATCCATATTTGTCATAATTGACAAAATAATATTGATTCCAAAAAATGGTGTAAAGAAAATCTTTTCTTATCAAGCCGAAGCATTAATGTCATCTATCTCAATAAGGAGAACGTGTTTATGGTGCCCAATCATGAAAAATAAGAGATTATTACATGCGTCCATGTTTGTCATGATTGATGGGACAACATTGATTCCAAAAAATGGTGTAAAGAAAAGCTTTTCTTATCAAGCCAAAGCATTAATTTCATGTAGCTCAATAAGGAGAACGTGTTTATGGTGCCCAATTATGAAAAAAAAGGAGATTATTACTAGCATCAATGTTTGTCATGATTGATGGAATAATATTGATTCCAAAAATTGGTGTAAAGAAAAGCATTTCTTATCAAACCAATGCATCAATGTTATCAATACAAATGCAGAGAATGCGTTTATGGAGCCTAATCATGAAAAAAAGGACATTATTACTAGCATCCATGTTTGTCACGATTGACGGGATAACATTGATTCCAAAAAATTGTGGAATGAAAAGCTTTTGTTATCAAGCCAAAGTGTCAATGCCATCAATCCCAATAAGGAGAATGTGTTTATCATGCCCAATTATGCAAAAAAAAAAGATATTATTACACGCATACATGTTTGTCATAATTAGCAGAATAACATTGATTCAAAAAAATGGTGTAACAAAAAGTATTTCTTATCAAGCTAAAGCATCAATGTCATCTATCCTAATAAGGAGAATGTGTTTATGTTGCCCAATCATGAAAAAAATGAGGTTATTACCTGGATCCTTGTTTGTCAGGATTGACGGAATAACGTTGATTCCAAAAAATGGTGTGAAAAAAATCTTTTCCTACCAAGCCAAAGTGTCAATGTCATCTATCCCAATGAAGAGAATGGTTTATGGTGCCTAGTCATGAAAAAATGGAGATTAATATGTGCATCCATGTTTGTCATGATTGATAGAATAACATTTATTCCAAAAAATGGCAGAAAGAAAAGCTTTTCTTATCAATCGAAAGTGTCAATGTCATTAATCCCAATGAGGAGCATATGTTTATGGTGCCCAATCATGCAAAAAAAAGAGATAATTACATGCATACATGTTTGTCACAATTGATAGAATAACATTGATTCCAAAAAATGGTGTAAAGAAAAGCATTTCTTATCAAGCCAAAGCATCAATGTTATCTATCCCAATGTGAAGAATACGTTTTGGCGCATAATCATGAAAAAAAGGAGATTATAACCCTAATCCATTTTTTTCACGATTGACAAAATAACATTGATTTCAAAAAATAGGGTAAAGAAAAGCATTTCTTATCAAGCCAAAGCATCAATGTTATCTATCTTAATGCAGAGAATTCGTTTATGGTGCCAAATCATGACAAAATGGAGATTAATATGAGCATCCATGTTTGCCACGATTGACAGAATAAAATTAATTCCAAAAAATAGGGGAAAAAAAGCTTTTCTTTTTAAGCCAAAGCATCAATGTCGTCTATCGTAATAAGGAGAATGTGTTTATGGTGGCTAATCATGAAAAAAAAAGAAGATTATTTCCTGGATCCATGTTTTTCACTATTGACAAAATAACATTTTATACTAAAAAATGTTGTAAAGAAAAGCTTTTCTTATCATGCCAAAGCATCAATGTCATCTATCCTAATGAGGAGAACGTGTTTATGGTGCCCAATCATGAAAAAAATAGAGATTATTGCCTGCATCCATGTTTGCCACGATTGACAGAATAATATTATTCCAAAAAATAAAGTAAAGAAAGGCTTTTTTATCAAGCCAAAGCATAAATGTCATCAATCCCGATGAGGAGAATGGTTTATGGTGCCCAATCAAGAAAAAAAGGAGATTATTACCTGCATCCATGTTTGTCATGATTGACGAAATAATATTGATTCCAAAATATGGTGTAAAAAAAATCTTTTCTTATCAAGCCAAAGCATCAATGTCATCTATCTCAATAAGAAGAACGTGTTTATGGTGCCCAATCATGAAAAATAAGAGATTATTACATTTGTCCATGTTTGTCACGATTGATGGGACAACATTGATTCCAAAAATGGTGTAAAGAAAAGCTTTTCTTATCAAGCCAAAGCATTAATTTCACCTAGCTCAAAAAGGAAAACATGTTTATGGTGCCCAATCATTACAAAAAAGAGATTCTTACTAGCATCCATGTTTCTCATGATTGACGGAATAATATTGATTTCAAAAATTGGTGTAAAGAAAAGCATTTCTTATCAAGCCAAAGCATCAATGTTATCAATCCTACTATAGAGAATTCGTTTATGGTGCCCAATAATGAAAAAAAAGGAGAACATTACCAGCATCCACGTTTGTCACAATTGATGAGATAACATTGATTCCAAAAAATAGGGGAAAGAAAAGCTTTCCTTATCAAGCCGAAGTATCAATGTCATCTATCCCAATGAGGGGAATGGTTTATGGTGCCTAATGATGAGAAAGAGGAGTCTATTGCCTACATCCATGTTTGTCACGATGGATGGAATAACATTTATTCCAAAAAAGATGGGAAGAAAAGCTTTTCTTATTGAGCGAAAGTGTCAATGTCATCAATCCCAATGACAAGAATGTGTTTATGGTGTCGAATCATGTAACAAAAGAGATTATTCCATGTATACATGTTTGCCATAAATGACAGAATAACATTGATTCCAAAAAATGGTGTAAAAAAAAGCATTTCTTATTAAGCCGAAGCATCAATGTTATCTATCCTAATAAACAGAATGTGTTTATTGTGCCCAATCATGAAAAAAAAGAGATTATTACCTATATCAATGTTTGTCATGATTGATGAAATAACATTGATTCCAAAAAAATGGTGTAAAGAAAAGCTTTTCTTATCAAGCCAAAGTGCCAATGTCAAGGAGAATGTGCTTATGGTGCCCAATAATGAAAAAATGGAGATTATTACCTATATCCATGTTTGCCTTGATTGGCATAATAATATTGATTCCAAAAAAATGGTGTAAAAAAAAAGCTTTTCTTACCAAGCTAAACATCAATGTTATCTATCTCAATGAGGAGAATATGTTTATGGTGCTTAATCATGTAAAAAAGGAGATTATTGCCTGCGTCCATGTTTGTCATGATTGATGGAATAACATTGATTCTGGAAAATGGTGTAAAAAAAAAGCGTTTCTTATCAAGCCAGAGCATCAATATTATCTATCCCAATGTGGAGAATCCATTTATTGTGCCCAATCATGAAGAAAAAGAGATTATTACCTGCATCAATGTTTGTCATGATTGACGGAATAACATTGATTCCAAAAAATGGTGTAAAGAAAAGCTTTTCTTATCAAGCCAAAGCATCAATGTCATCTATCCCAATAAGGAGAACGTGTTTATGGTGCCCAATCATGAAAAAATAAAGATTATTACCTGCACCCATGTTTGCCTTGATTGGCGGAATAATATTATTCTAAAAAAATGGTGTAAAGAAAAGCTTTTCTTATCAAGCTAAATAATCAATGTCATCTTTCTCAATGAGGAAAATGTGTTTATGGTGCTAATCATGTAAAAAAGGAGACTACTGCCTGCATCCATGTTTGCCACGATTGATGGAATAACTTTGATTCCAAAAAATTATGTAAAGAAAAGCTTTTCTTATCAAGCCAAAGTGCCAATGTCATCGTCCCGATAAGGAGAACGTCTTTATGGTACCCTATCATAAGAAAAAGAGATTATTACCTGCATCCATGTTCGTCATGATTGATGGAAGAGCAATGATTCCAAAAAAATGGTGAAAAAAAAGGATTATTGCATGCTTACATGTTTGTCACAATTGACGGAATAAAATTTATTCCAAAAAATGGTGTAAAGAAAAGCATTTCTAATCAAGCCAAAGCATCAATATTATCAATCCCAATGCGGAGAATGCGTTTATGGTGCCCAATCATGAAAAAAAAAGATTATTACCTAGATCCATGTTTGTCACAATTGACAGAATAATATTGATTCCAAAAAATGGTGTAAAAAAATGCCTTTCTTATCAACCCAAAGCATCAATGTCATCTATCCCAATGTGGAGAATGCATTTATGGTGCCCAATTATGAAAAAAAAAGAGATTATTACCTAGATCCATGTTTGTCACGAGTGGCAGAATAATATTGATTCCAAAAAATGGTGTAAAGAAAAGCTTTTCTTATCAAGCCAAAGCATCAATGTCATTATCTCAATAAGGAGAACGTTTTTATGGTGCCCAATCATGAAAAAATGGATTTATTAGCTGCATCCTTGTTTGTCATGATTGCTAGAATAATATTGATTCCAAAAAAAGGGTGAAAAAAAAGCTTTTCTTATTAAGTCAAAGCATCAATGTCATCTATTCCAATGAGGAGAACGTGTTTGTGGCGCTTAATCATGAATAAAAGGAGATTATTACCTACATCCATGTTTGTCATGATTGGCGAAAAAATATTGATTCCAAAAGATGGTGTAAAGAAAAGTTTTTCTTATCAAGTCAAAGCATTAATGTCATCTATCTCAATAAGGAGAACGTGTTTATGGTGCCTAATCATGAAAAAATGGTGATTAATATGTGCATCAATGTTTGTCATAATTGATAAAATAAAATTATGCCAAAAATGGTGGAAAAAAAAGCTTTTCTTATCAAGCCAAAGTGGCAATGTCATCTATCCAAATGAGGAGAATGTGTTTATGGTGCCTAATCAAGAAAAAAAAGGAGATTATTGCTCGCATCCATGTTTATTACGATTGACGGAATAACATTGATTCCAAAAAATAGAGGAAAGGAAAGCTTTTCTTATCAAGTGAAAGCATCAATGTCATCTATTTGAATAAGGAAAACATGTTTATGGTGCCTAATCATGAAAAAAAAGGAGATTATTGCCTGCATCCATGATTGTCATGATTGACAGAATAACTTTGATTCCAAAAAATGGTGTAAAGAAAAGCTTCTCTTATGAAGCCAAAGCATCAATGTCACCTATCCTAGTAAGGAGAACGTGTTTATAGCACCCAATCATGAGAAAAATGAGATTATTACCTGCATCTATGTTCATCATGATTGACGAAATAATATTAATTCCAAAAAATTATGTAAAGAAAAGCCTTTCTTATCAAGCCAAAGCATCAATGTCCTCTATCTTCATAAGGAAAACGTATTTATGGTGCCCAATCATGAAAAAAAAGATATTGTTACCTACATCTATGTTTGTCACGATTGATGGAATAACATTGATTCCAAAAAATGGTGTAAATAAAAGCTTTTCTTCTCAAGCTAAAGCATCAATGTCATCTATTCCAATGAGGAGAATGGTTTATGGCGCCTAATCATGAAAAAATGGAGATTAATATATGCATCCATATTTGTCACGATTAATGGAATAACATTGATTCCAAAAAATAGGGGAAAAAAAAGCTTTTCTAATCAAGCGAAAGCAACAATGTCATCTATCCCAATGAGGAGAATGTGTTTATGGTGCCAAATCTTGAAAAAAAAAAGATTATTACATGCATCCTTGTTTGTCACAATTGACAGTGCAACAATGATTCCAAGAAACAGTGGAAAAAAAAAAAGCTTCTCTTATCAAGCCAAATCATCAATGTCAGCTATCCAAACAAAGAGAATGTGTATATGGTGCCCAATAATGAAAAAAGGGGGATTATTACTTGCATACATTTTTGTTGTGATTGACGGAGGAACATTGATTCCAAAAAAATGATGGAAAAAAAAAAGCTTTTCTTATCAAGCCAAAGCATCAATGTCATCTATCCTGACAGGAGAATGTGTTTATGGTGCCCAATCATGATAAAAAGCTGATTATTACGTGCATACATGTTTGTCGCGATTGACAAAAAAAAGCTTTTCTTATCAAGCCAAATCATCAATGCCATCTATCCCAACAGTAGAATGCGTATTTGGTGCCCAATCATGGAAAAAAGAAGATTATCACTTCCTTCCACATTTTTCATGATTGACGGAATAACATTGATTCCAAAAAATGGTGCAAAGAAAAGCTTTTCTTATCAAGCCAAATCATCAATGCCATCTATCCGAATGAGGAGAATATGTATATGGCACCCAATCATAAAAAAAAGGAGATTAATATGTGCACCCATGTTTGTCACAATTGATGGAATAACATTGATTCCAAATGATTGGGGAAAGAAAAGCTTTTCTTTTCAAGCCAAAGCATCAATATCATCTATCCCAGTAAGGATAATGTGTTTATGCTGCCCAATCATGAAAAAAATAAGATTAATGCGTGCATCCATGTTTGTCATGATTGATAGAACAACATTGATTCCAAAAAATAAAGGAAAGAAAAGCTTTTCTAGTCTTGCCAAAGCATCAATTTTATCTATCCCAATGGGAAGAATGTGTTTATGGTGCCCAGTCATGGAAAAAAGAGATTATTACCTGCATCCCGTCTTTCATGATTGATGGAAGAAAATTGATTCCAAAAAATGGTGAAAAAAAAGCTTTTCTTATCAAGTCAAAGCCCCAATGTCATCTATCTCAATAAGAAGAATGTGGTTATAGTACCCAATCATGACAAAAAGGAGATTATTACATGCATACATATTTTTCATGATTGACGGAACAATATTGATCCCAAAAAATGTTGGAAAGAAAAGCTTTTCTTATCAAGCCAAATCATCGATGTCATCTATCCAAATGAGGAGAATGTGCATATGGTCCCTAATCATGAAAGAAAAAGAAGATTAACATGAGCATTTAGGTTTGTCATGATTGATGGAATAATATTGATTCCAAAAAATGGTGGAAAGAAAAGCTTTTCTTATCAAGCCAAATTGTTGATGTCATTTATCCTATTGATGAGAATATGTTCATGGTGCAGAATCATGAAACAAAAGGAGATTATTATGTGCATACATGTATGTCACAATTGACAGAATAACATTGATTCCAAAAAATGGTGGAAAAAAAAGCTTTTCTTATCAAGCCCAAGTGTCAATGTCATCCATTCCAATGATGAGAATGTCCTTATGGTGTCTCATCATGAAAAAAAAATATTATTTCTGGCATCCATGTTTGTCACAATTGACAGAATAAAATTGTTTCCAAAAAATGGTAGATCGTAAAGCTTTTCTTATCATGCCAAATCGTTAATGTCATCTATCCTGATAGGAGAATACGTTTATGGTGCCCGATCACGATTGACAGAACAACATTGATTCCAAAAAATAGGGGAGAAAAAAGCTTTTCTGGTCTAGCCAAAGCATCAATTTCATCTATCCCAATGAAGAGAATGTGTTTATGGTGCTCAATCATGAAAGAAAGAGATTATTACCTGCATCAATCTTTGTCACAATTGATGGAGGAATATTTTTAAAAATGGTGGAAAGAAAAGCTTCTCATATCAAGTCAAAGCCCCAATGTCATCTATCCCAATGAGGATAATGTGTTTATGGTACCCAATAATGAAAAAAAAAAGGGTTTATTACATGCATACATGTTTGCAACGATTGACAGAACAATATTGATTTCAAGAAATAGTGGAAAGAAAAGCTTTTCTTATCAGGCCATTCATCGATGTCATCAATCCCAGCGAGGGGAATGTACATATGGTGCCTAATCATGAAAAAAAGAAGATTAACACGAGCATCCAGGTTTGTCATGATTGATGGAATAACATTGATTCCAAAAAATGGTGGAAAGAAAAGCTTTTTTTATCAAGCCTAAGTGTCAATGTCATCTATCCCAATGATGAGAATGTCTTTATGGTGCCCAATCAAGAAAAAGAGGAGATTGTTATGTGCATCCAAGTTTGTCATAATTTATAGAATAACATTGATTCCAAAAAATGGTGCAAAGAAAAGCTTTTCTTATCAAGCCCAGGCATCAATGTTTTCTATCGCCATAAAGAAAATGTTTTTATGGTGCCCAATCATGAGAAAAAGAAGATTAATACATGCATCCATGTTTGTCACGATTGAGGGAATAGTATTAATTCCAAAAATTGGTGGAAAGAAAAGCTTTTTCCTATCAAGCCAAAGAGTCAATGTCATCTATCATAATGAGAATGCATTTACGGTGCCCAACAATGAAAAAGAGGAGATTATTACATGCATCTAAGCTTTTCATAATTTACGGAATAGCATTGATTCCAAAAAATGGTGTAAAGAAAGGCATTTCTTATCAAGCCAAATCGACAAATTCTCATCTATCCCAATGAGGAGAATGTGTATATGGTGCCCAATCATGAAAAAAAAAGAGATTAATATGTGCATCGATGCTCATCACAATAGACTGAATAACATTGACTCCAAGTGATGCGGGAAAGAAAAGCTTTTCTTATCAAGCCAAATCATTAATGTGATCTACCCCAATAAGGAAAATGTATTTATACTACCCAATCATGAAAAAAAAGAGATTAATACGTGCATCCATGTTTGTCATGATTGACGAAACAACATTGATTCCAAGAAATAGAGGAAAGAAAAGCTTTCTGGTCTAGCAAAAGCATCAATTTCATATATTCTAATGAGGAGAATGTGTTTATGGTGCCTAATCATGAAAAAAAGAGTTTACTACCTACATCCATGTTTGTCACAATTGACGGAAGAATATTGATTCCGAAAATGGTGGAAAAAAAAGCTTTTCTTATCAAGCCAAATCATCATTGTCATCCATCCCAAAGATAAGAATATGTTTATGGTGCCCAATCATGAAAAATAGGAGATTAATATGTGTGCCCATGTTTGTCACAATTGATGGAATAACATTGATTCCAAATAATAGGGGAAAAAAAGCTTTTCTTATTAAGCCAAATCCTCAATATCATCTATCCCAATGAGGAGAATGTGTATATGGTGCCCAATCATGAAAGAAAAGAGATTACCACATGCATCTAGGTTTGTCATGATCAATGGAATAATATTGATTCCAAAAAATAGTGGTAAGAAAAACTTTTCTTTTCAAGCCAAATCCTCAATGTGATCTATCCCAATGAAGAGTATTTATTTATTGTGCCTAATCATGAAAAAAAAAAGAGATTAAAATGTGCATTTATGTTTGTCACAATTGACGGAATGAAATTGAATCTAAAAAATGTTGGAAAGAAAAGCTTTTCTTATTAAGTGAAAGCATCAATGTCATCTATCCTGGTGAAGAGAAAGTGTTTATAGTGCCAAATCAAGAGAAAAAAAAAGATTATTACATTCATCCATGTTTGTGATGATTAATGGAATAACATTGATTCCAGAAAATGGTGGGAAGTGAAATATTTTCTTACCAAGCTAAAGCATTAATGTCATATATCCTAATAAGGAGAACATGTTTATAGTGAACAATCATGAAAAAGAAGAGATTCTTACGTGAATCCAAGTTTTCCATAATTTATGGTATAACATTGATTCCAAAAAATGGCAAAAAGAAAAGCTTTTCTTATCAAGGCAAATCGTCAATGTCATCTATCCCAATGAGGAGAATCTGTTCATGGTGCCAAATCATGAAAAAAAGATTATTACGTGCATCAATATTTGTCGTGTTTGACAAAATAATATTGATTCTAAAATGGTGTAAAGAAAAGCTTTTCTTATCAAGCCAAAGAATCAATGTCATCTATCCCAATGAGGAGAATGTGTTTATGGTGCCCAATCATGAAAAAAAAGGAGATTAATACATGCATCCATGATTTTTTCGATTGATGGAATAACTTTGATTCCAAAAAATAGGGCAAAGAAAAGCTTTTCTTATCTAGCCAAAACGTCAATCTCATCCATACCAACAAGGAGAATGTGTATATGGTGCCCAATCATGAAAAAAAAAGATTATTACGTGCATCCATGTTTGTCACGATTGACGGAATAACATTGATTCCAAAAAATGGTGTAAAGAAAAGCTTTACTTATCATGCCAAAGGATCAATGTCATCTATCCCAGTGAGGTGAATGTGTTTATGGTGCCCAATCATGAAAAAAAGGAGATTATTACGTGCATTCAAGTTTGTCATATATTATTCCAAAAAATGGTGAAAAAAATGCTTTTCTTATCAATCCAAAGCCGCAATGTCATCAATCCCAATAAGGAGAATGTGTTTATGGTGCCCAATCATGAAAAAAAGAAGATTATTATATGCAACAGTGTTTGTTGCGATTGACAAAATAACATTGATTCCAAAAAATGGTGCAAAGAAAAGCTTTTCTTATCAAGCCAAAGCATCAATGTCAACTATCCCAATGATAAGAATGTGTTTATGGTGCCCAATCATAAAAAAATGCGATTATTACATGCACCTAAGTTTGTCACTGTTGACAAAATAACAATGATTCCAAAAAATAGTGGAAAGAAAAGCTTTTCTTGTCATGCCAAATCATCAATGTCATCCATCCCAATGATGAGAATATGTTTATGGTGCCCAATCATGACAAAAAGGATATTATTACATGCATCCATTTTTGTCACAGTCGATGGAATAACAATGATTCAAAAAAATGGTGGAAAGAAAAGCTTTTGTTTTTAAGCCAAAGTGGCAATGTCATCTATCCCAAAGAGGAAAATATGTTTATGGTGCCCAATCATGAAAAAAAGGATATTATCATATGCATCCATGTTTGTCACAATTGATGTAAATAACATTGATTCCAAAAAATGGTGTAAAGAAAAGCTATTCTTATCGGGCCAAAGCATTAACGTCATCTATCCCAATGCGAAGAATATATTTATGGTGCCTAATCATGAAAGAAGGAGACTATCTCATGCATCCATGTTTGTTACGATTGATGTAATAACAAAGATTCCAAAAAATGGTGCAAAGAAAAGCCTTTCTTATCGAGCAAAAGCATCAATGTCATCTACCCCAATAGAGAATGTGTTTATGGTGCCTAATCATGAAAAAAAGTTAATTGATACATGCATCCATGTTTGTCATGATTGACTAAATAACATTGATTCCAAAACATGGGGGAAAGAAAAGCTTTTTTTGTCAAGCCTAAGCATCAATGTCATCTATCCCAATGAGTAAAATGGGTTTATGGTGCCCAATCATAAAAAAAGAGATTAATACATGCATCGAAGTCTATCACGATTGACAGAATAACATTGGTTCCAAAAAATGGTGGAAAGAAAAGCTGTTCTTACTAAGCCAAATCATCAATGTCATCTATCCTATGAGAAGAATGGGGTTATCGTGCCCAATCTTAAAAAAAGAGATTAATACAAGCATCCATATTTGTCATGATTGAGGGAATAACATTGATTCCCTAAAAATGGGGGAAAGAAAAGCTTTTCCTAACAAGCCAAATCATCAATCTCATCTAACCCAACGAGGAGAATGTGTATATCGTGCCCAATGATGAAAAAATGGAGATTATTACATCCATCCATGTTTGTCACAATTGAGGGAATAACATTGATTCCAAAAAATGGCGGAAAGAAAAGCTTTTCTTATCAAGCCAAATCATCAGTGTCACCTATCCCAACGAGTAGAATGTGTATATGGTGCCCAATCATGAAAAAAAGGAGATTATAATGTGCATCCATGTTTGTCGCAGTTAAGGGAATAACATTTATTCTAAAAAATGGTGGAAAAAAAAGCTTTCCTTATCAAGCCAATGTGTCAATGTCATCTATCCCAATGAGGAAAATGTATTTATGGTGCCCAATCATGAAAAAAAAAAGATTATTACATGCATCCATTTTTGCCATGATTGATGGGAAAACATTGATTCCAAATGGTGTAAAGAAAAGCTTTTCTTATCAAGCCAAAGCATCAATGTCATCTATCCTAATGAGGAGAATGGTTTATGGTGCCTAATCATGAAAAAAAGGAAATTAATATGTGCATCTGTGTTTTTCACGATTAATGGAATAACATTGATTCCAAAATAATGAGGGAAAGGAAAGCTTTTCTAAGCAAGCTAAAGCAATAATGTCATCTATCCCAATAAGGAGAACATGTTTGTGTTGTCGAATCTTGAAAAGAAAGAGATTATTACATGCATCCTTGTTTGTCACAATTGACGGTACAACATTGATTCCAAGAAATGGTGGAAAGAAAAGCTTTTCTTATCAAGCGAAATTGTCACATCTATCCCAACAAGGAGAATGTGTATATGGTGCCTAATAATGAAAAAAGAGAGATTATTACTTGCATACATTTTTGTCACGATTGACTGAAGAACATTGATTTCGAAAAAATGGAGGAAACAAAAGCTTTTCTTATCAAGCAAAAGCATCAATGTCATCTATCCCAATGAGGAGAATGTATTTATGGTGCCCAATCATGAAAAGAAAGAGTTCATTACGTGCATCCAAGTTTGTCACAATTTAGGAAATAACATTTATTCAAAAAAATGGTGGAAAAAAATCTTTTCTTATCAAGCCAAAATGTCAATATCATTAATCACAATAAGGAGAATGTGTCTATGGTGCCCAATTATGCCAAAAAAAGATTATTACATGCATACATGTTTGTCATAATTAGTGGAATAACATTGATTCCAAAAAATGGTGTAAAGAAATGTTTTTCCTATCAAGCCAAAGCATCAATATCATTTATCCCAATACGGAGAATATGTTCATGGTGCCTAATCATGGCAAAATGAAGATTAATACGTGCATCCATGTTTGTCACGATTGATAGAATAGCATTAATTCCAAGAAATAGGGGAAAAAAGCTTTTCTTATCAACCTAAAATGTCAATGTCATATATCCCAATGAGGAGAATATGTTTCTGGTGCCTAATCTTGAAAAAAAGGAGATTATTACCTGCATCCATGTTTGTCACAATTGATGGAATAACATTGATTCCAAAAAATGGTGTAAAGAAAAGCTTTTCCTATTAAACCAAAGCATCAATGTCATCTATCCCAATAAGGAGAATGTGTTTACGGTGTCCAATCATGAAAAAAAAGGAGATTATTACCTCCATCCATGTTTGTCATGATTGACGGAATAACATTGATTCCAAGAAATGGTGTAAAAAAAAGCTTTCCTTATCAAGCCAAAGTATCAATGTCATCTATCCTAATAAGGAGAATGTGTTTATGGTGCCTAATCATGAAAGAATGGAGATTAATACGTGCACCCATGTTTGTCACGATTGATAGAATAGCATTAATTCCAAAAAATGAGGGAAGGAAAAGCTTTTCTTATCAAGCTAAAACATTAATTTCATATATCCCAATGGGGAGAATGTGTTTATGGTGCCTAATTATGAAAATAAGAAGATTATTACCTACATCCATGTTTGTCATGATTGATGGAATAACATTGATTCCAAAAAATGGTGTAAAGAAAAGCTTTTCTTATCAAACCAAAGCATCAATGTCATCTATCCTAATAAGGAGAACGTGTTTATGGTGCCCAATCATGAAAAAAGGGAGATTATTAGCTCCATCCATGTTTGTCATGATTGATGGAATAACATTGATTCCAAAATATGATGTAAAGAAAAGCTTTTCCTATTAAGCCAAAGCATCAATGTAATCTATCCTAAAGAGTAGAATGTGTTTATAGTGCCTAATCATGAAAAAATAGAGATTAACACGTGCATCCATGTTTGTCACGATTGATAAAATAATATTATTTCCAAAAAATGGTGGAAAGAAAAGCTTTTCTTTCAATTGATGGAATGTGTTTATTATGCTCAATCAAGAAAAAAAAAGAAGACTATTACATGAATCCATGTTTGTCACAATTGATGGAATAACATTGCTTCCAAAAAAATGGAGGAAAAGAAAGCTTTTCTTATCAAGCCAAAGTGTCAATATCATCCTTCCTAATGAAGGGAACATGTTTAGGGTACCCAATAATGAAAAAGAAGAGATAACATTGATTCTAAAAATGTGTCAAAAAGAAGAGATAACAATGCACCCAAAGTGTCAAAATGTGCGTCCAAGTTTGTCACAATTTTTGAAATGACATTGATTCTAAAAAATGGTGGAAGGAAAAGCTTTTCTTATCAAGCCAAATCATCAATGTCATCTATCCCAACGAGGTGAATGGGTTTATGGTGCCCAATATTAAAGAAAAAGAAGATTAATGCATGCATCCATGTTTGTCACGATTGATGGAATAATATTGATTCCAAAAAATGGTGGAAAGCAAAGCTTTTCTTTTCAAGCCAAATCATCAGTGTCATCTATCCCAACGAGGAAAATGTGTATATGGTGCCCAATCATGAAAAATGGGAGATTATTACATGCATACATGTTTGTCACAATTGACTGAATAACATTGATTTTAAAAAATGGTGGAAAATAAAGCTTTTCTTAGCATGCCAAATCATCAATGTAATCTAGCCCAATGAGGACAATGTGTATATGGTGCCCAATCATGAAAAAAAAAAAGGAGATTATTACGTGCATCCATGTTTGTCACAATTGACGGAATAGCATTGATACAAAAAATGCTGGAAAAAAAAGCTTTTCTTATAAAGCTAGAGCATGAATACCATTTATCCCAATGAGAAGAATGTGTTTATGGTGCCCAATCATGAAGAAAAGGAGATTAATATGTGCAACAATGTTTGTCACGATTGATGAAATAACATTGCTTCCAAAAAATGCTAGAAAGAAAAGCTTTTCTTATCAAACCAAAGCATTAATATCATTTATCCCAATGAGGAAAATGTATTTATGGTGCCCAATCAAGAAAAAAAAGAGATTAATACAAGCATCCATGTTTGTCATGATTAACAAAATATCATTGATTACAAAAAATGATGGGAAGAAAAGCTTTTCTTATCAAGATAAAGCATCAATGTCATCTATCCTAATAAGGAGAACGTGTTTATGGTGCCTCATCATGAAAAAAAAGAGATTCTTTTCGGCATCCATGTTTGTCACGATTGATGAAATAAAATTGTTTCCAAAAAATGGTGGATAGAAAAGCTTTTCTCATCAAGCCAAATTGTCAATGTCATCTATCCTAGCAGGAGAATGTGAATATGGTGCCCAAACATGAAAAAAACTGATTATTACATGCATACATGTTTGTCAGGATTGACGAATTAACACTGATTCCAAGCATCAAAGTCATCTATCCTAATGAGGAGAATGTGTTTATTGTGCCCAATCATTAAAAAAAAAGAGATTATTACATGCATGCATGTTTGTCACGATTGATGGGATAACATTGATTCCAAAAATGGTGGAAAGAAAAGCTTTTCATACCAAGCCAAAGCATCAATATTATCTATCCAAATGAGGAGAATGTGTTTATGGTGCCTAATCATGAAAAAAAGGATATTATTACATGCATATATACTTGTCCCGATTAACAACATAACATTGATTCCTAAAAATGGTGGAAAGAAAAGCTTTTCTTATCAAGCCAAAACTTCGTTGTCATTTATCCCAATGTGGAGAATGTGTTTGTGGTGCCCAGCCACAGAAAAAAAGGGATTAATATATGCATCCATGTTTGTCACAATTGATGGAATAATATTGATTCCCAAAAATTAAGGAAAGAAAAGCTATCCTTATCAAGCCAAAACTAATGTCATCAATCCTAATAAGGAGAATGTGTTTATGGTGCATAATCATGAAAAAAAGGAGATTAACATATGCATCCATGTTTGTCACAATTGATGGATTAACATTGATTCCAAAAAATAAAGGAAAAAAAAGCTTTTCTTATCAAGGCAAAGTGTCAATGTCATCTATCCGAATGAGAAATATGTGTTTATGGTGCCCAATCATGAAGAAAATGAGATTCTTATGCGCATCCATGTTTGCCACGATTCACAGAATAACATTGGTTCCAAAAAATGGTGGAAAGAAAAGCTTTTCTTATCAAGCCAAAGCATCAATGTCATCTATCCTAATGAGGAAATGTGTTTATGGTTCTTAATCATGAAGAAAAGGAGATTAATACGTGCATCCATGTTTGTCATGATTGACGGAATAACATTGATTCCAAATATTGATGGAAAGAAAAGCTTTTCTTATTAAGCCAAAGCATCAATGTCATCTATCCCAATGAGGAGAATGTCTTTATGATGCCCAATCATGAAGAAACAGAGATTATTACATGCATTCATGTTTGTCATGATTGACGGAATAACATTGCTTCAAAAAATGGTTAGAATAAAAAGCTTTTCATACCAAGCCAAAGCATCAATATCACCTATCCCAATGAGGAGAATGTGTTTATGTTGCCCAATCACAGAAAAAAAGGAGATTAATATGTGCATCCATGTTTGTCACGGTTGATGGAATAATATTAATTCTAAAAAATAAATGAATGAAAAGTTTTTCTTTTCAAGCCAAAGCATCAATGCCATCAATCCTAATAAGGAGAATGTGTTTATGGAGCCTATTCATGAAAAAAAGAGATTAAAATGTGCATCCATGTTTGTCACAATTGACGGATTAACATTGATTCCAAAAAATGAAGGAAAAAAGGCTATTCTTGTCAAGCCAAAGCGTCAATGTCATCTATCCCAATGAGAAAAAAGTGTTTATGGTGCCTAATCATGAAAAAAAAAGAGATTATCACATGCATCCATGTTTGTCATGATTGACGGAATGACATTAATTCCAAAAATTGATGGAAAGAAAAGCTTTTCCTATTAAGCCAAAGCATCAATGTCATCTATCCCAACGAGGAGAAAATGTTTATGGTGCCTAATCATGAAAAAAAGGAGATTATCACATGTATCCATGTTTGCCATGATTGACGAAATAATATTGATTCCAAAAATTGATGGAAAGAAAAGCCTTACTTATCAAGTCAAAGCATCAATGTCATCTATCCCAACCAGAAGAATGTGTTTATGATGCCCAATCATGAAGAAAAGAGATTATTACATGCATTCATGTTTGTCACGATTGACGGAATAACATTGATTTAATTAAATGGTGGAAAAAAAAGTTTTTTATACCAATCCAAAGCATCAATATCATCTATCCCAACGAGGAGCATATGTTTATGTTGCCTAATTACGAAAAAAAAGAGATTAATAAGTGCATCCATGTTTGTCACGATTGATGGAATAATATTGATTCCAAAAAATGAAGGAATGAAAAGTTTTTCTTGTTAAGCCAAAGCGTCAATGTCGTCAATCCTAATGAGGAGAATGTGTTTTTGGAGCTTATTCATGAAAAAAAGAAGATTAAAATGTGCATCCATGTTTGTCACAATTGACGAATTAACATTGATTCCAAAAAATGAAGAAAAAAAACTCTTCGTATCAAGCCAAAGCATCAATATCACCTATCCCAATGAGGAGAATATGTTTATGTTGCCCAATCATGGAAAAAAAGAGATTAATATGTGCATCCATGTTTGTCATGATTGATGGAATAATATTGATTACAAAAAATGGTGGAAAGAAAGGCTTCTCTTATCAAGCCAAAGCATGAATGTCATCCAACCCAACGAGGAAAAGATGTATATGGTGCCCAATCATGAGGAAGAGGAGATTAATACCTACATCCACGTTTGTCATAATTGACGGATTAACATTGATTCCAAAAAATAAAGGAAAGAAAAGCTTTCCATACCAAGCCAAAGCATCGATATCATCTATCCAAATGAGGAGAATGTGTTTATATTGCCCAATAATGAAAAAAAAGTTATTATTACATGTATCCATACTTGTCTCGATTGACGAAATAATATTGATTCCTTAAAATGGTGGAAAAAAAAGCTTTTCTTATTAAGCCAAAGCTTTATTGTCATCTATCCTAATGACAAGAATGTGCTTATGGTGCCTAATCACAAAAAAGAGGAGATTAGTATGTGGATCCATGTTTGTCACGATTGATGGAATAGTATTGATTCCAATAAATGAAGGAATGAAAAGTTTTTCTTGTCAAGCCAAAGCATCAATGTCATCAATCCTAAGGAGGAGAATGTGTTTATGAATCCTATTCATGAGAAAAAAGAAGATTAAAACATGCATCCATGTTTGTCACAATTGACGGATTAACATTGATTCCAAAAAATGAAGGAAAAAAAAAGCTATTCTTATCAAGCCAAAGCGTCAATGTCATCTATCCCAATGAGGATCATAAAAAAAAAAGATTATTACATGCATCCATGTTTGTCATGATTGACGGAATAATATTGGTTACAAAAAATGGTGGAAAGAAAAGCTTCTCTTATCAAGCCAAAGCATGAATGTCATCTAACCTAATGAGGAGAATGTGTTTATGGTGCACAATCATGAAAAAAGGGTATTATTACATGCATCCATGCTTGTCACGATTGTCGGGATAACATTGATTCCAAAAAATTATGGAAACAAAAGCTTTTCTTATCAAGATAAAGCATCAATATCATTTATCCCAATGAGGAGAATGTGTATATGGCGCCCAATCAAGAAAAAAAATTTTTACGTGCATCCATATTTGTCGCAGCTGATGAAATAACATTGATCCCAAAAAATGGTGGAAAGAAAAGCTTCTTAGCAAGACAAAGCATCAATGTCATCTATCCCAAAGGAGAGACTATGTTTATGGTGCCTAATCTAGAAAAAAAAGAGATTATTACAAGCATCCATGTTTGTCATGGTAGACAGAATAACATTAATTACAAAAAATGGTTGGAAGAAAAGCTTCTCTTATCAAGCCAAAGCATTAATGTCATCTAACCCAATGAGGAGAATGTGTACATGGTGCCCAATCATGAGGAAAAGGAGATTAATACGTGCATCCATGTCTATCACGATTGATGGATTAACATTGATTCCAAAAAATGAAAGAAAGAAAAGCTTTTCTTATCAAGTGAAAGCATCAAAGTCATCTACCCTAATGAGGATAATGTGTTTATAGTGCCCAATCATTAAAAAAAAGTGATTATTATGTGCATGCATGTTTGTCACGATTGACGGGATAACATTCATTCCAAAAATGGTGGAAAGAAAAGCTTTTCATACCAGCCACAGCATCAATGCCATCTATCCAAAAGAGGAGAATGTATTTATGGTGCCTAACCATGAAAACAAAAAGAATATTATTACAAGCATACATACTTGTCCCAATTGACAGAATAACATCGATTCCTAAAAATGGTGGAAGGAAAAGATTTTTTTTATCAAGCCAAAGCTTCATTGTCATCTATCCCAACAAGGAGAATGTGTTTATGGTGCCCAATCACAAAAAAAAAAAGAGATTATTACGTGCAAGCGTGTTTGTCACGATTGACGGGATAACTTTCATTCCAAAAATGGTGGA
>JBBYHO010137948.1:0-40512 GCA_038382025.1 Adansonia gregorii | reverse complement strand
GATGCCACATCTTTGTATTTATCTTTGATATGATCCATAGGCCTCTTTAAACTTTTCAAAAATACTTTTTTGCCAGGTGACGATCATGCCTCTTCCATGTCCTTACCCCAGATTGCTAAAAATTAGCCCGAACAATATAAGGTGTCTATAGCTATCCCTCTTAACCATTGCTGAGAATCAGGAATATGGCAAAGACAAATAGACACTATTTTACCTAGGGTGGAATGATGCTCCCCAGAACACTAGGGTATTGGGTTTTTTAAGGTTTGATCCCCTTAGGCAGGTGCAGAGTATCGTGGGTTTTTTATATGGATGCTGCCAACTTATCCGGACTTTGACTTAAACTTGGGTGCCACCAGCTTATGTGGGCTTTGACTCGGGTGCCGGCAGCTTGTACAAGCTTTGACATAGACTTAGGTGCCATCAGCTTGTGTGGGCTTTAACTTAGGTATCGCCAGCTTGTGTGTGCTTTGACTTGGGTGCCGCAAGCTTATGCAGGCTTTGACTTAGACTAGGTGCCACTAGGTTATGTGGGCTTCGACTTGGGTGTCACCAACATGGATAGGCTTTGGCTCAAACTAGGTACCACCAACTCGTGTAGGCTTTAACTCGACTGCTACCAGCTTGTTCAGGCTTTGAAAAGATGCCACTGACTTATGGGCTTTAAAGGGGTGCCACTGACTTGTGGGTATTGAAAAAGGTGACACTAACTTATGGGCTTCTAGAAAGGTGCCACTGAGTTATGGGCTTTGACAAGTTACCATTGACTTGTGGGCTTTGAAAAGATGCCACTAACTTATGGGCTTTGAAGGGGTGTCATTGATTTGTGGGCTTTCAAAAAGCTACCACTAAGTTGTGGGTTTTAAAAAGGGTGCCACTGACTTATGGGCTTTGGAAAGATACCCCCTGAATAATGCTTGGTTCATGAAGTTTAGAGTTTCTACCAGGGAATCCTTGGAGGTTTAGTGAACTCGGCTTGAAGTAACATTCTAAAAATCATGATGTGTGATGGTATTGTGAATGCATGATATGGAATGCTATTATGATTGCATGATGTGGAACGCTATCATGATTGCATGATATGAAGTCTAATATAGGAGATAACCGTAGTTTTCTTATATGTCATTCAAACTTTTATCGGGATGGTAATTCCTCTTTGTTGCAACTACGAACAGGAATTTTTCTAATCCCGCTGGGGATCGTAGGTTATCCCAACTTCATTAGGGATACAACAAAAATCTATTCTCAAGAATTTTGATTATTGCATTTCCTAATTCGAAAGGCTCAATCATTTTTTTGACAATTAGAAGGCATTGTCAACAATTTAGAGACTATTTAACTAATTAGGTTGATGTCTCTGGTTTTGATATGATTCTGATACAATGCATGGATCAATTTTTGGTTAGCTTAAAATGGTTTTCTTGAGATGTGGCTTGTGAAAACAAGAAATGGTTTAGTGTATGGTCATGTCGAGTGAGTGTTTGCACACTAAAAGTGCATGATCTTGATAATCAGGTTATGACCAGAGTTCTCTGTGCTTTTTTTTTCCTTTCAACATAATAGCAAGATGTCTTGATGCATATTTTAGTTAATTATCAAACATTAACAACTAAATGGCAAATGAAATGTGAATTGTACAGGCATTAAAACAAAGCAATATTTATTCATGAAAACAAAGAGATATAACTCACTATAATTTTTGACAAATAAGTGAGAGGGTAGCTAGAAAGATAATCTTTTAAACAAAAGATGCTTTTAACAATCATGATATAGATGTTCTTTAAGTGCTTTTCAGGATCCTTTTTGAATAATGAATGTGTCTACTATGAGTTGATCTTTGGAAGATCCGTAGGATTTTTCACTTTAATCTATAAGTGCTCTCAGTTCATGCTCCATCAAAATTGATCTTCTTAAGTTGCCATTGCAGGTTTTCCATCGTAGTCAGGTTAGCTGCCCAAATGGCTTTTTCAGATTTTCATTTGTGCCCCTTATTGTTTTTTTTTTGGTTTTCTTGTTTTTGTTTTACTTTTTCATTTTTTGTGTGTTTTTTATGTTTTTCATGTTTTTTATTCATTTTTATTATTTTATTTTTTTAAAGGATGTCTTTTCATATTTTTGCCTTTACATGTAACATTTCTCGATGAAATCTAAGTTGAATGGGCTGGGCAAGGCATTGCTGTTTATTTCTGACAAGATTAGGGCCTCTCCAAAGAAGGCTTGCTTCACGATATACAGTCCTTCCCAGTTAGGGGTTTACTTGCCCCGTGCATCTTTGTGAATTGGGAGGATCTTTTTCAATACCAATTTACCTGGGTGAAATTTTCATGGGCTCATTTTTTGTTGTGGGCTCAGATCATGCATTTTTGATACATTTGACCATGGCAAACGGCTTTCATGCATTTTTCCTTGATAAGGTTAAGCCGGTCATATCTGTTCTTGACCCACTCTGCCTTTTCAAGTTTTGTTTCCATCAAGACTCTGAGAAAAGGGATCTCGACTTTGATGGGCAATACCATTTCCATCCCATAGACAAGAGAGAATAGGGTAGAGTTCATGGAAGTTTGAATTAAGGTCTGATAGGCATAAAGTGGAAATGATAGCTTCTCATGCCAGTCTTTGTAAGTCTGGGCCATTTTTTCAACTATTGTTTTGGCTTTTTTATTGGCCATCTTGATTGCCCTATTTATCTTTAGACAATAAAGGATAGAATTATGATGCTAGATCTTAAACTATAAGAGGTTTAGTGGTATAGAGCTTTATTCAAAATCTTCTTTAGGGTCAACTTCAGTAGCATAAATTGACCGTTCGAAATTAATCTTCAAAGACCCATCAGACACATCCATGTCATTATCATTAGCACACTTGAAAAGGCAAAGAAATAGACATTGCAAAAGGTACACACATAACTCAAGGATTCAGATAAGAATGGAGGTAACAGAGTAGTTGAGACAAAGAGATTAAAAAGTGATATAGGCATGCGATATGGAATAATATAAGCAAAAGTCATTTCAACAATAATGTTTGATAAAAACGCCCCTTACACAAGACACGTACCTATCTTTGGGTGAGGGCAGGTAGGTTTTCATTTCATGACATTACATGAAAGGGACAGAAAAAGTGCAGGGGCTTTCGTAATGACCCCATCATCAAAATTAGGTCTTGGTGGAAGGAAACAATTCTATGGCTCAGTATCAACCATGTTTGCAACTGGCTCAGTATGATTTGGTAAAGGATTGACAACAACATTTGGTCCTTAGTTTGTCCTAAACTGCAAGACTTTATAGTTGATTAGATTTTGCACATTTTGTTTGAAATACATGCAGTTCTCAATATCATGCCTTATTGCCCCAGCATGGTATTCATAGTGGGCATTATGGCTGTACCATTATGGATATGGTGGCTTCTTTTCTAGGACATAGGTCGGGCCACTAAATGATTTTGGAGCAAGGTTTGGTAGAGGATCAAAATGTTATCTTTAATGATTTGCACCTTTATTGCTAGGTGCATTATTGGTTGTTCAATTGGTACTTTGGTGAACTTATGAAGGGTAGCTTTGTGGTAAGTTTGATAGGAGTGCAAATGATGGGTTATAAGTTATGGCATAAATTAGCTATAGGGATATTGTGATAGGATAAGAACATGGCATTCTTAGGTAGTGAGGGTTGAGTGCTTGATGTTGTCTTGGCTAAAATAGGCCAGCATAATTTATGGCATTGGCCTCTTCTTCTTTCTTTTTACCAACAATAGGCTTCTTACTCGATCTAGCTATTTCTTTGGTAGACATTCTACCACTCTTCATGGTGACATTTCATTTTGAAAAGAACCAAGTCTATGAATTTCTTAGTGGCATTCTTTATGAGTTTCTCATAATAAAAAGCAAGTAAGGTGTGAATGAAAGTGACTGTTATCTCTGTTTCTACAAGGGGAAGCTGGACTAGCACTACTTATTCTCTCCACCTTCAGGTGTATTGTCTGAAACTTTCAATGGATCTCTTCTCAAAATTTATCAGGAAAAGTTGATTTGATGCCCAATTCCACATATGCTGGTATTAATTTAGAAATGTCTTAGCCAAGTTGACCCATGATTGAATTTTCACATTGTCTAGATCGATATAGCACTAAGCTGCTGTCCTAGTGAGGTTGTGCTAAAAGCAATGAATGAGGAGCTTTTCATCTTTCTCGTACCGAGCCATCTTTCACAAGTACATTCAGATGTGGACAGAAGGATCAGTGGTTCCATTAAACGTTTCAAACTCTATGACTTTAAACTTTATGGGGATGACAAGGTTGGACACCAAAGACAGTGCATGTGCGTCAACAGCTCTGAACTTGTCACTCCCCTCAATAGCTTGGAGGCATTTTTCCAGTAGTAGGAATTTGTTCACTTCTTTCGTAGTCATGTTGAATTTTTAACCTTCTATTTTTTTTGGTTCCTCATGATTAGAGGTTATCAGATCTGCCAATGAGACTTAAGCATTCACCCTTGAGTATCGAGAATAAATTAACTTGTTGTAATGGGATTTAGGTAGATGCCTGAGTGACAGGTGGAAGAGTGGGCCATTGTTCTTGTCTAATTTCCCTTTGGGCAAGTTCTAGATTATTAGCAGGGGGACTTTCAATGTTTGGAGGATCATTCCTTATTTCAGTAGTGCTGGCTTGCCCTTTTTCTTTTATAAAGGCTGTCATTAGTTCCATAAGTCTCACCATCTGATTGCATTTCACTTTGCTAATGGAGCATCTGGTCCTTTGATTCCTTAACCATTAGCTCAAGTAACTTAATACAAGCTTCATTATTTTATCTCCTCTTTTATTTCTATTTCGTTGGGTTTTTAGGTCATATGCATAAATTAAGTCAGCCCCTATCTTTTGCTATTTACTTCAATTTGTTAGTTAATTTTTTATTTTAACATTTTTTCTTCCTTTTGTTAGCCTTTCTTTATTTCTATTTAGTTCATATGCAAATTTTAGAACTATCATTAGTCTGAATTGCTTCAAATTAAATTTATCTTTTGATTGCTTTATTGTAAGTCTTTTAAAAGAACCAAAAAGAATTCTAGAGTGGTAAAAGGCACGAGAAAGTGTGATCATTAGAGTAAGACAGAAGCCAAATTGAGTGAAAACACGAGTGCAAGACTAAACTTAGGATAAACATGAGAGGAAGTGACTTTCGTGAATAGCTAACCAATTTTTATTATGTTAAGTATGAATTTGGCAGGAAAAGGCATAGAAGCATCCAAAAAGGGTAGCAGTAATAGTGAAAAGCAAGAGACACAGTTAGAACTTGCTTTCATTCTTTGGACCATGCAACAACAATTTAAAAGAATACAACTTCTATTTGGAAATCTTTAAGATAGAATGGACAGAAAAGAAGCTACAATTGCGAGGATAAGAAGAGAGTAACCTAATGAAAAGAGAAGGAACAAGCTAAATATCCAACCTTTAGAATAAGATAAGCTGGTGTATGAAGAGGAGGATGGAAGTATGGTACATGAATGCTAGAAGATTTGTTCTAAGAAGAGCTAGATAAGATCGCTAGCCTAGAAGAGAGTGTAGGAATCATGGTGGTATGGACTAAAATATTGGTAGCATTAAAAAAAAAATTCTTCAATTTTAAGGTAAAAATGATCCTGACTTTGTATCTAGAGTAGGACTAGAAAGTTAAGCTTATATTTGAATGCTATTATTATTCAAAAGAAAAGAAGGTGAAATCTACTGCAGTTAAATTCCCAAATTATGTAATTGTTGGTGGGATCATGTTATTCTTAGTCACCTTAGAAATTTGGACAGACTTATTAAAATTGGTGTTGAGATAAAAGCTGTAATGAAAAAACATTTTATGCCAGCCATTATTATCAAGATTTGTATCAGCGATTTTAAACCCTTACTCAGGGTTCCATAAGTGTAGAGGACTACCACAAGGAGATGGAAATTACCATAATTAGAGCTAACATGGAAGAAGATCGAGAGGCAACCATGGCACATATCTTAAGTGGCTTGAATCGGAAGACAGCCAATGTCATTGAGCTGCATCATTTTATGGAGCTTGAAGACATGGTCCATATGGCTATGAAGGTAAAGATGCAACGTAAGTTCAAAAGGGTGCACAAGTATACTTTATCAAATTTGGGTTCTAATTCTTCTTGGAAAATGAATTGGAGTGAAACTAGAAAGGACAAAGCTATTGCCAAGTTTAAGGAAGAAAAGGATAAAAATAAAGGTAAAGCAGTTGCAATAAAAAAGGAACCAACTATTCCTATTCTAATAAATATCATGATACTAAGTGTTCTAGATGTTTGGGAATAAGTCGTATCACTCTTCAATGTCCTAACGAGAAAGCTACAGTCATGAGAGCTGATGGTATATTTAGGACCTATAATGAAAGTAAGAATGATTCTTCTTCTTCATCGAAAGAAAAAAAGTGACGTAGAGTATGCGGTCCATGGAGAAGCCTTAGTAGTTAGGCATGTTTTGAATTTTCAAATAAAGAAGGATAAAGATAAGGAGCAACATAAGAATACCTTCTATTCCCATTATCATGTCAACAATAAGGTATGTACTTTGATCATTGATAGAGCTAGCTATACCAATGTAGCTAGTACTACCTTAGTCAAGAAGTTAGTATTACAATGCATGACACATCCTCGACCATATAAGCTATAATGGCTGAATGAATGTGGGGAGGTTAAAGTGAATAAATAGGTGATTGTTTCCTTTTTAATATGAAAATATACTAATAAGGTGTTATGTGATGTTGTACCTATGCATGCAAGTCATGTCTTGCTAGGAAGGCCATGGCAATATGATAGGCATGTTATCCATGATTGTTTCAAGAACAAGTACTCTTTTTAGAAGGATGGTTGACATGGAATACTTGCTCCAATGACACCTAAGGAGGTGTATGAATATTAAAATAAATAGAGAGGGAACCAAAGTGAGACCATGCGTAATGAAAAAGAAAAAAAATGTGTGCGGTGAGAAAAATAAGAAAGATAAGAGCGAAAATAAAAAGAGAGTGTCAGAAGAGCAAGTTAAAGTGAGTGAGCAAAAAGAGAACCAAAGTAAAAAATAAAAGATTGTATGCAAAAAAAAAAGGAGTGCAAAAGCATTTATGCTCAAAAGCCATTGATTGTACTTATGTACAATAAGGCTTATTTGAACACAATGATCTTAACCTTTCTAAGTTTAGTTGCTATTTCTTAAAGATGTTTTTCCCGAAGAAGTTTCATAGGGATTGCCACCAATTAGAAGAATTGAATATCAAATTGATTTCATCCCTAGTATAATAATTCCCAATCGTCTGGCATATAGGAGCAATCCTATAAGGACAAAAGAATTCCAAAGGCAAGTTAAAAAGCTGTTGGCAAAGGGGCACGTGAAAGAAAGCATGAGTTCTTATTGGGTACCTATGTTATTAGTTTGAAAGAAAGATAGAACTTGGAGGATGTGCATAGATTGTAAGGGTGCCAATAAAATCACTATAAAGTATCATCACCCTATTCTGAGATTATATGATATGCTAGATGAGTTTTATGGTACTTGCATATTTTCTAAAATTGATTTGAAAAGTAGATACCATTAGATTAAAATGAAATTAGGTAATGAGTGGAAAACTTCCTTTAGGACTAAACATGGGTTATATGAGTGGTTAGTCATGCCATTTAGTCTTATTAATGCACCTAGTACATTCATGAGATTAATGAATCATATACTGCATGCATTTATTGGTAGCTTTGTTGTTGTATATGTTGGTGACATTCTAGTGTACAATAAGAGATTAGATGAGCATATAATCACTTGAATGTATGCTAGATGTTCTTAGAAAGGAAAAGTTTTATGCTAAAATGAAAAAGTGCTCTTTTTGCATGGAAAAAATTATTTTTCTTGGATATGTTGTGAGTGCAAAAAGCATAGAAGTTGATCTAGAGAAGACAAAGGAAATTAAGGAATAGTCAACACTCAAATCTATGACTAAAGTAAAGAGTTTCCATGGGTTGGCCAGCTTCTATCAATGTTTTGTAAGGGACTTTAGCTAGTGCTTCACCCTTAATAGAAATGATTAAAAAACATGTGAATTTAATTAAGGAGAGGAGCAAGAAAGAGCCTTTAATTTGTTGAAAGATAAATTATGTTATGCTCCTTTATTACAATTGCGTAATTTCAATAAAACTTTTATGATTAAATCTAATGCTTTGAGGATAGGTATGGATGTTGTTTTGATGCAAGAAAAACATCCCATAGCATTTTTCAATGCAAAACTCAGCGGAGCCACTTTGAACTACTCAACATATGAGAAGGAGTTGTAAGCATTTGTGAGGGTTTTAAAGATGTGGCAGTATTAACTTTGGCCTAAAGAATTTGTCATTCACTGTGATCATGAATCCTTGAAGCACTTAAAGGTCAAGGTAAATTGAATCATCACCATGCAAAGTGGGTAGAGTTCATTAAGACATTTTTTTTTGTCATTCAATACAAATAAAGGAAGGACAATGTCGTAACTAATGCTTTGTCATGCAGGATGCCCTAGTACCTACACTTAGTGAAAAGTTATTGGGACTTGAACATATGAAAGAATTGTATGTAAAAGATCATCAATTTGCAAATATGCAAGATGCTTGTGAAAATTCTACTTCTGGAAAATTTTATAGGCATTGCTATGTGCCCATTTTTAAAATTTCAAATAATCTAAAGGGCATAGCATGCTGTAGACACCTTATTTTGTCCGGGCTACTTTTTTTAAAGCAATCTAGAGCATGAACGTGAGAGTGGGCTGTGCCACTCAACAAAAAAGTATTCTAAGAAGGTCAAGAAGGCCTAGGGATCATATCAAAGGTAAATACAAAGATGTGGCATCAAATGATGTAGTTCAAGGTGTTCAAAGACATAAGATATGAGAAAATTCACAATTTTACTTAAAAGTATCGATACATGGTTCTCATTTATCGATATAATGCTCTAATGATCCAAAATTTTGACAAGTCCCTATTTGTATCGATACAACATGTAGATGTATCGATACATGATCGATACATAAGCCTTTGTATCAATAGAGGACCTCGTGTATTGATACTAGGCCATGTTAAGACCAAAACATGCATTCTATAAAGAAATATAGCAATACATATCAACATGTATCGATATAGTGGTTCATAGTATCGATACAATGGTTGATAGTATCGATACAATGATCATTGTATCGATACCATCAAGGTTTTTAGACCAAACGTATCGATACATTATGCAATGTATCAATAAATGTAGGCCATTTTCATGGTGTTGGCATTTTTATCTCATCCACCATTAATCCAAAACTCGATTTTAACTTGTTTCTTTGCATCAAGAAAGATTAGAACATGTATTATATTATGAAATTAGACTTTTGAATTAATCAAAACATTTTTTTAAAGTCTAAATTGGATCAAAAGGGTCAATATCACATAATCACCCTATTCCCTAGTTTGTTGACCAAGATCACCATCAGCCACCCTATTTGCTGAAAAATCATTTCAACATTTAAACCAGCCACCCTATGCCCATCACATTGGCAACAAGTTGCCCCCTATAGCCAATCTATAGCCACCATGTTGACATCACTTTGTCTCCCTTGAGAAATAACCAAAAAACACTTCAAATTGGCTCCAAAACACTGGTATAAATGGACCACTTCTATCTCAGCTAAAAAAGGTTGGATTTTAGCTCATTTTTAGCATAAAAAACACATTCCCACATCAAGAAAACCAAATCCCGTAGCTCTTCACCCACCATCCAAAAATAGCCCCAACATACTTCTTCCCAACCATTACACATTCTAAAAATCACCCTCATCCATACCAAAACCAAAACCTCATTATTTTTCTCTTTTTCTTACTTATTAACAACAAGGAAAAGAGGGAAATTCAAGCCATCTCAACTGCTTCAATTATTTGGCCAAAACGTGAAATTTTATTGGTATAATTTCTCACCTTATCGCTTTCATTTTTTGTATTTTAGCATCATCATTTTAATGAGCTTTCCATATTTCCATCACCCTCTTAGGATTATCATGCATTTTTATAGCTTTTGGTGGTGGTAGCTTAGGACTTGGATGCCTTAATGCCCCTTTTATGTGCCAAAATGCCCCATTTCATCCGCATTTGTCTGATATCTCTTGCTCAAGCATTTCATGCCATGTCCATGCAACTTGTTATCCTTAATCCATGTATGAATCATTAGCCTAACATATTTCAAGCACATTTACACATTAACTTGCATGAATCATTGTATTTTTCAGTATCCATAACATTTTCTTGTCATAAAGCATAACACTTTCTTTGTCTAAACCATTGGTAAAGTTAGCATCCCTATTCATGTTATGTGCCATCCCCTTGAATGTTTGTTGTCTTCTCTTTTTGTCAAAATGCATGTTTGGTGGCTGTCAAAAATGGATTTTCAAAATCCCCCAAGCCAAGCATGTTAACCTCAACCAATAAGGATCAGCATAGACTTAGAATTTTCCTTAAAGTTAGCAAAATATCTTAGGGAAAATTTAGTTTTTTCAGATCTGGAATCTTGGTTAAACGAGCTCAAATCGTCTTATTTTCAAACGAAAATGGTCTTACAATTATTCCCTAAATGTTTGTGCCTTGTTTGAGTCAAAACCTTGAGTGGCATGATCAACAGGCTATTCCATCACCTCAAACTACTCGGTGGTTGTGTAAATGAGTTTGTGATGCTCATGCCACTCTTTCTTATCAGCCATAGATGTTCAAACGTCAATGGCTTGAGTTTGGTCCTGTGGATATATAAAAATGAAAGATATCCCCTGCTTTGCCCTGTCCCCTGCCGGTAGCACAGCTGTTATAAATTGAAAAATCATTTTAAAAGCCCAAAAGATTTTCAGGGAATGTTATGATATTTTTCTCTACAAGTGTGTCAAAATACCTTTAAAACGAGCTCTTGTTCATCCCCGGATCAGTCTGGATGAGAAAGTTATGATTTTTCAAATCTAAATTGTCCAAAACCTCTAAAATCTGAACATGTCTTCTAGTTGGGCCGTTTAGGCGCACTAAATGAATTTTCATAATTTTTCAAACATTTTTTTCAAAAAGATTCATGAAATTCCCTTTTCACAAAGGTATCGCTTGCAATTTTTTGATACTAAATGTGTCCGGGGTGGTTTTTCAAATTTTGACGCACCTTGTCTCTCATATGATTTGCCAGCAGCTCAATCAATTCGAACTTGAAAATTTATTCTCTCGGAAAGTGACTTTCTAGGATATAGGAATATTTTTAGATTGATCTTGTTAAGTTACCTTTCTAACGCTATCTTGTCCACCCTCTAAAGCCTTTAAACCAATTTAGAATAAATTTAGGAAGTAGGATAGAGCAATGCTGTCCCCTGTTCTCGATTATTGTCAAAATTAAGTTGTCTTTCCGAATTTCATCTTAAGACATTGAATGTCTCCGTATCACCCCGATCAGACTCGAGAACATGCTTTGACATCTTATTGGCTCGTATCAAGGCATGAATACATTTTACATCTTTACCATCCTCATTCACATTTTTTTTGCCAAAAGTTGTTGAAAGGCTTATACATTCCCTAAATCACAAGGTTTTGCTAACTTAAGTTTTCCAATTTGACTTCTCTAAAGAGTGCCAAAAGTGTCACTTTTTAGGGATACTCCAACGTTAGTTTTTTGAGGGGATACCCTGACCTCATTTTTCAAAATTATTGAGATTAAAAAACCCTTCTTTTGTCAAAATGATTTGTCATCCACAGGGATACTCCAACCCTAACCTTCCAAGGGGATACTCCAACCTTGCTTTTCAAAATCGTCAAGATTAAAAGAAACCTCCTTTGTGAAAATTATTTGTCATCCACGGGGATACTTCAACCCTAATTTTTTGAAGGGATACTCTAATCCTCTCTTTCAACTCTAACCAATTTTTTTCTCAAACTCTAACGAATATGTCAAACAAACCTCATTTAATCAAAAAACCCAGATGCATCTCAAAAATTATCGATTCGATTATTCCTAAATAATCGATGCCAATTACAAGATAAATTCTAGTATTCCACCCATTTTCTTTATGATTGCATTGAATGATCCATGTTATGTTACTTCATTTATTGCCTTACTAACATGATTTCTTTGGGATGATTATATGCATTCATGTTTTCAAAACACTTCAAATAAAATTAAAGGTAATACTCTGTGTGGGTATCTCTCCAATGCTGAAAATGGAACTTTTCATTTTCAAAGTAAAATCCAGAGGTTATTTTATTGAAAATCTCTATATTCCCTATTTCTCTAGGGCGTATACGAGATTAAATCTTTTTCATTAAAACCTAGATTTGTATTTCTATAAATTCATGCATTAAAAGAGGGTTATATTGAAATAGTGACGAGTTAAGATCGAAAGAATCAAAACTGAGATAAGATATAACTAGTAAGGTACCAATTTTGGGTGTCACAAAAGAGGTTCGTACCTTAGTATACTTAACTAACTCCTGAATCCAAATGATGAATCTTTGTATTATGTAGACGATGAGATAGATGTTTTGAGTTTCGTAATCAAAACATAGGTTTCAATAGCCATTCGATCATGCCTAGCCCTAAATGATCGGTGGCAACTACAAGCATTGGCCATCTCGTGATGGTCATCTGAGATCAATAAGATGAGCGATTCATCTTATGGTCCCCTTCACTGTATCATAAGTTAAGAATCTGTACATTCTCATTCTCATTCTCATCACATCGCGAAAGAAAAGTCTCAGTCAAGAAGATATTTTAAAGTCAAAAAAATATTTTAAGTCATGTGCACCCGTAGATCCATGAGGATCCACCCTAGGGTACATTGCGATAGCTTGATGACTCCACTAGGGATAGTATAGAGAGCTAGGCTAATAACTAGCCGTGTCTTGCTAGGTTCCTAGTTCTTTCGATCTTCGATCATTATTTAACCATGACCTTTTTGTCATTTTGTCAACTAATCTTTTGTTTGACATGATTGTCAGGATTGTTTTATTTTTTAATAATCATTAGTTTAATAAAAATGGTAATATGAAAGTAAATAAAAAGGTTTAATCATTTTCCTATCACACACTATGCAATTGCATGTGCATTAGTGTCTCGCCATACTCCATGGTATGGTTATAACCCAATCATTAAGAGAAAGTCATCTATCCGCCTTTATGAGTAACCCTCCATATAGGCATGGTAATAACTTCTCGGATGTAAATTACCTATGTCTCTTTTGAGTAACCCTCTGTATTTGCATAGGGAAATACATCTAATGGATCGAACCTGTTCTGCCAAACCCATGATGGGTCTAGGATCAAGGTCCCTCGACTGTCTTTATCAAATAGAGGAGCAATTCAGATACTTATTTAGGCATCAACTTAGACCTCATATAGTGAGCCCTATGATCTAAACCATGTTAAACCATACCAGAATACTACTAGAATATCTAGAGAATAAGGTCACTCAGGGAAACATTCTTAACCTTTACTTTTAATTACCATAATTATGTAGGTGACAATGAGTATACAATCATGACTATCATTATTTTGGCACAATTGTTCTGGTTCGATATTCAGCAAGGTGCATCATTTATGGAGCAACAGCTTATCTCCACTATCAAGTCCTTTAAAATTTTCAGAACATGGTCAGAAGATTGCCAACATTGAGTCGGGGACATCTTAAAGCCCAACTATGTCTGAGAAATGCATTAGAAGGTCAAAATCAGTTTTTGTTAGACTGATTGTCGGGAATTGAAGCATATTTAGGACAGTTGGGATAACAACGTGAAAGAAGCCTTCACTAAAAGGTATGAGGATTTATCTCTCTTACTTCAAGTTCAATTGCATGATGGCTTATGACGAGTAGTGACACAGTTCTGGAATATGACCTACTGATGTTTCACCTTCAACCAATAAGATTTAGTCCCTACCATTGATGAGTACACAGCCTTGCTCAACATAGAAAGGGCCAAGTCAGACCGAATTTACTACAAAGCGCTAACGCCTTCTCTGTTCAAAAAGTGGTTGGGGCAAATTCTTGGAGCCATAGAAGCATGGGTTGATAGCCACGTCAAAGTAAAATAGAGCAGTGAATGCATTTTTTAGGCTAGCTTAAAAGAGGGCTTAGGAAATCTTTCTGATCTAAAGAAAGCTCAACATGTCTACGCTCTGGCAATCTATGGGCTCATTATATTTTTGAGGACTTTGGGTTATGTAGAGGCAGCAGTCACCGATTTTTTTTCTCGCTTATGTTTCAACATTAACCTTGCTTTTGCCATTATCGTCAAAACCATCTGCGCCTTTAGCTTTTGTAAAAGAACAAGAATAGGAAGGTTTATTGGGTGTGCCCCATTGCTTTAGATGTAGCTCCTAGGTCATCTTTGTGTTAGGAAAGAGAGAGTCAGGCAAAGTTTTTTCTTCAAGATCAATCCACTTTCCATGGCATTAGTGGAAGAATGTCATCAAGATAAGACAGAAAAGCATTGGGTCAAGGAATTATGAAACGTCAAGGCAGAAGAAATCATGTGGAGAGCCCCATAGGTGTTCCTTCAGTCGATTGTGTATGGATATGGAGACTACACTTGGCTGTCACTCTTAGGATTATGAGAAAATACCAGTTACGCTTCTCTTTTGGTGTTGTGTCAGTTTTACTGCTAGCAATTCATCCTGTTCTTTGAAGACTTGGGACATTGGCATTTTGAATACAGAGAGCCCAATTATAAAGCAAAAGTCCAGTTAGCTTTCCAAGCTTGGAAGAAGATCCATTGTATGGAAAGATACTGGAGAGGAAGCCCTATCATGCCTGGATACGAAGAATGGAGACTCCACTATATCAACAATCCGTTGCCACCATCAAACTCTGAGATATTGCAAATCCTAATAGAGGAACTACCTTCTGAGATCGAGCTACTTAGAAGGGAGTTTGAGCAAGAAAAGGCATTTTTTGCTAGGAAAAGGGCCCGTTAGAGATGGATATCTATCTTAGGAGCAGTGAAATGGATCGAGTTAGTAAAAAAAGGGATCGCTGAAAAGATGACCTTGAAAGCTTAACCAAGGATTATATGACACTTCGAAAAGCTAACAAGTCTTGACGCATTGGCAAGATATCAGTCGAATGGGAAATGAAAGTTGCCACCCTCAATCGGGAACTAAATTAGCAAAAGGAGAAAGTCAGAACCGATAAAGAAAAGTTCATGAGGGCATGTTCTCTTGCTTCCACCTACTAATGAAGGAATCAAAGACTCAAAGTGCAAATGCGAGACATGAAAACCATCAAGGTTGAAAATAAACCCTTATTCACAGAATCCGTGAGTTAGAATAGTCTCTTCAAGATCATCAAGGTCATATCAATGAACTAATAAGGGCTTCCAAGCAATATGAACCAATTGGCAGGCGATAATCAACCAAGCATGTCTTAACTACCAAGAACAACATTAGCACCTCACATTAAGCAAGCTCAAATGGCTCAACGAGAGATTGATCACATGATTGAAGTAGCTCGGTCCTTAAAGTATGACATGATTGATTACACAATGTAATCATGTTAGATACTTTCAGATGAAATCACGTCATAAAAGAAAAAAACCCTTTTGTGACTCTATGAATGATGTTATTGATGAAGTGGTTTTAACAATCGATTATCTCTAATACATATACACATTACCATTTTTCATTGCACTTGCATCAATCATTCATTATCTTAACTCATCATTGCATCATAAATGCTCATCAATAAATACATTTAAAAAAAAGTCTAATACGGGAATTGGGGCATAAAAGTGCAAGGGATTTCGAGATCAATTAGGAATATGGAACCTTACATCATGCACTACTACAACACACGATACCGTAAGTAAATCACGAAGAGTAATCATGAAGCTCATATTGAGTGACTTTAGCTAATGGTTAAAGAATCACAAGACCAGATGTTTCATTAGCAATACAAAATGCAAAATCAAATCGCAAAATATATGGAACTAATGACTGTCTCTATGAAAGAAAAAGGGCAAGCCAGTATTGTTAAAACAAGGAATAATCCTCCCAACATTGAAAGTCCCCCTGCCAATGATCTAGAACCTGCCTAAGAGGAAACTAGACAAGGAAAATAGCCCACTCCTACACCTAAGCTCAAGCTCCACTAGTCATCTACCTTAATCCCATTATGGTAGGTTAATTCATTCCCAGCATTCAAGGGGTGAATGTAGGAGTTTTATCGGCAGATCCACTAACCCTTGACCATGAGGAACCAAAGAAAACAGAAGGTCAAAAGTCCACTATGACTGCGGAAGATGTAAACAAATTTTAGCTATTAGAAAAATGCCTCCAAGCTATCGAGGGGAGTGACAAGTTTAGAGCTCTTAACATGAAATCATTGTCTTTGGTGTGCAAACTTATCATTCCCCTAAAGTTCAAAGTCTTAAAGTTTGAAAAGTTTAATGGAACGATCGACCCTTCTATCCATGTTTGAATATACCTACGAAAGATGGTCAGGTATAAGAAAGATGAAAAGCTCATTATCCATTGCTTCTAGCACAGCCTCATTGGGGCGGCAACTCAGTGGTATATCGAGCTAGACAATGTGAAAACCTAATCATAAGCTAACTTGGCTAAGGCCTTTCTGAATCAATACTAGCACATGTTGGATTGGGCACCAAATTGACTTTCCTTGATGAATTTCGAGAAAAAATCCATTGAAAGCTTCAAGCAATATGCCCAAAGGTAGAGAGAGGAAGAAGCCCTAGTCCAGCCTCCCCTTGCAAAAAAAGAGATGATAGTCACTTTCATCTATACCTTATGTGCTTTTATTATGAGAAGCTTGTAAGAAATGCCACCAAGAAATTCACAGACCTAGTCCTTTCTAGAGAAATAATTAATGCAACCATTAAGAGTGGTAGAATGTCAGTCACGGAAACATTTGGATTAAGCAAAAAGCCTATTGCTATAGAAAAAAGGAATGAGAGGCCAATGCCATAAGTTATGCTAGCTCATCTAATCAAATACCTATCCTTCACTACCCAAGCGCATTGTATACTCGCCCTATCACCATACCCATTCAGCCAATTAATGCCATAACCTGTAACCCATCCTTTGCAATGCCATTTAATACACCACAAAGCTACCCTCCATAAGTTCACCAAAGTACCAATCCAGCAACCAGTAATGCACGTAGCAATCGAGGTGCAAATCAACAAAGAAAACATTTTGATCCCATCCCTATGACCTGTAAAGAGCTTTACCAGACCTTGCTCTAAAATTATTTAGTGGCCCCAATCTATGTCCCAAAAAAGAAGCCACCATACTCATATTGGTACAACACTAACGTCTACTGTGAATACCATGCTGGGGCAGTAAGGCATAACATTGAGAACTGCATATCTTTTAAATGATACGTGCAAATCTAATTAACTCAAAAGTCTTGTAGTTTGGGATAAACCAGGGACCAAATATTGCCATCAATCCTTTATCAAACCACATTAAGCTAATGGCAAACATGATCGATATTAAAAGCAAATATAAAGTAAAGGCAAGCATAGAAGATGTAAGGATGTCAATGTTCTTGGTTCGGAAAGCATTGATTTAAGTCGGGTTGCTTAACACAATTGAAAAATTAGAAAACAACCCTAACAACTTCTATGACTTCCACATAGTTATAGCTCATACCCTACAAACATGCAGGAAGTTTAGGTCCATGGTTCAAAGAATGATGAATGAAGTTTAAATAGAATTTTATCAAGAGATCACACCTGCTACTAAATCTATCAATATGATAAGAGATAAAATCATGTAGCCACCTTACGGGAGAAACCAACCCCTTATTTTTTATGGGAAGTCAAGCCTTAAGGTTAGTTTTTTGACACCTACGCCAAAGTTGGCTGTGGAAGAACCTAAACCATTCCCGTATAAGAGCGACAAAGCTATTCCATGCAAATATAAGAATTAGGTAGATGATCGGAGAACTAACTCCCTTAACCACTGCAATAGAACTATCAGGAGTTAGTCACCTAACTCATAGCGTGTTACACTCCCTCAGCTCAAGAAAAACAGAGGGTTGATGCATCTCTAAGTACCAGTACCACTTAGGCCTAAGCAAAGAATTTTGAGCTTGAAAAAGTTAAAGAAGCAGTGAGTGAAAGAGAAGCCACGAAATTTTTTAAGTTCATTAAGCACAGTGAATACTCATTGTGGACCAGTTAAGCAAACAACCCATAAAAATTTTTATGCTATCTATATTTTTTAATTTAGAGGTTCCCCGAAATGCATTATTAAAGATGCTAAATGAGCCATATGTGCATTCAAACGTCCCTGTGGACAAGTTGGATCGACTAGTGAACAACATCATGGCTGATAATTATATCTTTTTTACTGATGATGAGATCCCACCTGGAGGCAAGGGCAGTTATAAAGCTCTGTATATCACTACCCATTGTAAGGGATGTATTTTGCCCAAAGTACTTATGATAATGGGTTAACCTTTAATGTCATGCCTATGACTACATTAAGCAAACTCCCTATCGATCAGTTTAACATAAAAGTAGCCACACCATAGTTTAAGCTTTTGATCGAACGTGTCATGAAGTAATTGGAAATATCATAATCTAGCTCTGGATAGGCCTATGTACATATGAAGTGGACTTTCAAGTTATGGATATTAATCCTTCTTACAACTGCCTATTAGGAAGGCCATGGATAAACTCCGCTGGAGCCATCCCATCCTCTCTCCATTAAAAGCTCAAATTTATGATAAATGACAAAGTAGTCACCATCGAAGCTGAAAAAAATGATCGTCACTATTTTCACTAAGTATATTTATGTAAAGCCTAATAAAGATACACAGGAGTCATTCTTCCAATCCTTCGAGTTCTTTAGTGCAACATTTATGGGAGAAGGATTGCCAATAGTTAAATCCCACTTGTCAAATAGTACCCACTTGGGTTTAAAAATAACCATTGGCAAAGGTTCCTATGCTGTAAAAGGGCTTGGCAAGAATCCACAAGGGATTGCCCCAGCCCTATAGGTCACCACTGAAGCTAACAAAAGAGGCTTAGGATCCAAGGCTAATGCGTATTCATGAAAGCAACAAGAAAAGAATATCATAATTAGGAGGTGACATGATCATTAGGTTAAGAAGAAGAATCGAAGCCGACAATGTTCATGTCTCTCCATGAGATATTTCATTCAGGAGTATGAATCGATCCAAGCCAACCAGAAGAGCAAAAGGTTAAAGATGTCTAGGTCATCCTATATAGAGCACTTAACAACCTCTATCTCCAAGATACTAAGCCATAAAATTCGTGTCCTTCCACTGAGACCTAATTTTAATGAGAGGGTCATAACGGAAACCCCTACACTTTTTTTTCCCTTTCATGTAATGTCAAGAAATGAAAACCTACCTGCCCTCGCCCAAAGGCAGATGGGTGTCCTATGTAAGGGGTATTTTTTATCAAACATTATCAATGAAATGACTTTGCAAATATCATTCCATATTGTGTATCATGTTTCAACCTTTTTGCCTCCATTATTCTTTTGCCTTTATTTTTATCCAAATCCATTAGTTATGGGTGTGCCTTTGCCAATGTTTATTTCTTTTCTCTTTCAGATGTCCTAACTATGTGACATGGATATGTCTGATAGGTTTTTGAAGATCAATTTTGAACAGTTAATTTGCACTAGTGTAGTCAATCTTGAAGAAGATTTTGAAGAAAGCTCCGTACCACTAGACCTTTTACAATTAGTTGAGCAAGAGGAGAAGCAGATCATGCCCCATAAAGACCCAATGGAAGTAATGAATCTAGGTACTCAAAAGGATCGAAATGAGGTTAAAATTGAAACCTCAATAAAGTTGACAACTAGGACCAAGCTGATAGACCTACTCTAAGAATATCAGGATGTATTCGCTTGGTTATATCAAGATATGCCAGGACTGGACATGATATAGTGGTCCATAAGCTTCCACCAAACCCAGACGCAAATCAATCCAACAAAAGTTAAGGAGGATGAAGCTAGAAATCTTCTCAAAATTAAAGAAGAAGTCAAGAAGCAATTTTATGCAAGGTTTATTGGAGTGGGCAAATATCTAGAATAGGTTGCAAATATAGTCCCAGTCCTAAAGAAAGATGGCAAAGTACGAATGTATGTTGATTATAAAGATTTGAATCAAGCTAGTCCCAAGGATAACTTCCCACTATCCCATATCGATACTTTGGTAGACAACACAGCCAAGAATTCTCTGTTCTCCTTCATGGATGGATTTTTACAACCAGATCATGATAGCACCCGAAGACATGAAGAAAACAACTTTCATAACCATGTGGAGAACATTCTGCTATAATGTCATGCCCTTTATACTCAAAAATGCTGGGGTAACATATCAGCGAGCCATGGTAGCCTTATTCCATGACATGATGCAAGAAAAAGCCTATTTGTTGATATGATTACCAAGTCAACGAATGAGGATGAGCATGCCATTGATCTTCAAAAACTTTTTGAATGACTATAAAATTTTTAACTCAAATTAAATCCTGCCAAGTGTACCTTCAGAGTCATTTTGGGTAAGCTTCTAGGCTTTATAGTCAGCAAAAAAGGGATTAAAGTTGACCCAAACAAAATCAAAGCCCCCCAAACAAAATCAAAGCCATTCAAGATATGCCACCACTTTAAACCCAAAAAAAAGTGAAAAGTTTTTTGGGGAGATTGAACTACATTACTAGATTCATATCCTAGCTCACTGATAAATACGACCCTATCTTTTGGCTCCTTCACAAACAAAATCTAGCAGAGTAGAGTGAGGCATGTCAAGAAGTCTTGATAAAGTCAAACATTATCTATCAAGCCTACCAAAGTTGGTACTATTAGTGCTTAATCAACCTTTAATCCTTTACTTGGCAGTCATTGACAAGTCTATGGGTTTTGTATTAGGACAGCATGATGAATCAGGAAAGAAGGAACAAGTAATACACTACTTAAGCAAAAAGTTCAAGGATTATGAGAATAATTACTCTGTAGTCAAGAAATTATGTTATGTTTTAGTGTGGATAGCTAGAAGACTCAAGTAGTACATGTTGTATTACACCACATGGTTGATTGAAAGGCTCAATCCTATCAAGTATTTATGCGAAGCCCCTACACTGTTAGGAAGGCTAACTAGATGGCAAGTCCTGCTTTCTAAATATGACATTGCCTATGTCAGTCAAAAGGCCATCAAGGGTAGTGCAATAGCTGACTTTTTGGCAATTCGAGTAGCAGATGACTATGAACCCTTATCGCCCAAAGATGAATGGGGCAATCAAGGCAGTTAACAAAAACATTAAAAGAATAGTTGAAAAAATAAGAGACTTACAAAGACTGGCATGGGAAGCTATTCTTTGCACCTTATGCCTATCAAACCTCAGTTTGCACTTCCACGGGTGCTATCGAAGTCGAGATCCCTTCTCTCAGAGTCTTGATGGAAACCAAACTTGAAGAAGCTGAATGGGTTAAGAATAAATACGACCAGCCAACCTTTTCAAGGACAAACACATGAAGGCCATCTGCCATGGTCAACAGTATTAAAGATGTATAATCCGAGCCTACGAAAAAAAGATGCACCCATGACAATTTCACTCAGATGAATTAGTATTGAAGAAGATCCTTCTAATTCACAAAGATGCATGGGGCAAATGGACCCTTAATTAGGAAAGATCATATGTCATGAAGCAAGACTTCTCCAGAAGGGCCCTAATCTTGTTAAAAATGGATGACAAAGTCTTGCCCAACCGAGTCAACTCAGATTCTATCAAGAAATATTACACGTAAAGGATAAAAACCTGAAAAGGCATCCTTTAAAAAAAAAGAGAAAGTAAAAAAAAACACAAACAAAAAAACAAAAACAAAACAACAAAAAAATAAAAAATAATAAAAAAAGAAGAAAAGAAAACAAAATAGGGTCTAGATAAAAATTCAAAGAGGGCATCTGGGCAACCAACCCAACTATAGTTAAAAACCTGCAGGGGTGGCTTAAGAAGATCAATTTTGATGGGGCATGAACTAAGAGTACCTACAGGACAATGCAAAGCAATCCTAGAGAACTTTCGAAGATCAGCTCATGCTAGGCACATTCATTATTCGAGAGAAATTTTGAAAAGCACCCAAAGAACATCCATGTCATGATTATCAGATTCATCTTTTGCCCAAAAAGATCATCTTTCTCGTTACCCTATCAATTGCTTGTCAAATAGTATATTGAGTTATGATTGCTGTCATGAATAAATATTGCATTGTTTTTTTAACCCTTGTACAATTCATATTGCACTTGCCATTTAACTGATAATGCTTAATAATCAACTGAAATATGCATCATGACATCTTAATATTACATCAAAAGGAAAAGAAAAGCACAGAGAACTCTGCTTACACCCTAATCATCAAGTTCATGCACTTTTCACGTCAAACACCTACTCGGCATGACTATACACCAAACAATTTCTTGCTTTCACAAGCCACATCTCAAAAAAAATCATTTTAGGCATTATGCAATGTATTGATACATTACATGTAGGCCATTTTCATGGTCATTTCTTGAAAATCTCAGTCAAGAAGACATTTCCAAGTCAAGAAAATATTTTAATTCATGCGCACCCTTGGATTTGCGAGGATCCACCTTGGGCTACGTTACGACACATGCTTGACTTAAAATTAAGCGATCATTGTTCATGGTCAAGCCTTTGAGTTATCTTTTGATCAGGATTTGGATTAGGTATAATAATATGATGATGAAAGAGACCGTCGGGCAAATTGCTCATCCAACTAATTTTAGATGGCCACCATAAAGTGGCCATCAACTTTGAGTAACCACTAATTATTTCGGGCTAGGTAGGATCGAATGCCTTTGAAAATAATATTTTGAATTATGAAACTTGAAACTTTGATTTCAAAGTCTACAAGGTCCACAGATTCATTGGTTAGGCTCGGGAGTTGGTTATGCATGGGGAAGGATTAGCACCCCCACGATGCCTGAAATCAGTATCTACTAACTATTTCTCACTTCGATCCTGATTAAGTCAGTTCCATTTAGTCATTATTTAGATATAATCCCCTTTAAATGCATGAAGTTTTATCAATTGTAGACACAATTTTTTTAAAAAAATTAGATCACCTATATACCTTAAAGTGAACATAGTTATTTTTATGAAAATAATATCTGGATTGGGTTTTAAAAATTTTGATATTCTATATTACACATTGGAGAGATGCCAAGAAGAAACATTACCTTGTAAATTTTATTGAAAAAAATTTAACTATGAATGCATGATAATCACTACAGAAAAAAATGTGTTAGTAAGGTGACAAAGAATATAAAAATATCATAAACAATCATAAACTACAGAGTGTAAAAAGGAGCGGTGATCAGAATGTGTATCATAATTATCTTTGATCATTAAAAAATAACCGGCATGACAATTTAGAGATGGGTTTGGATTTGATGATAATTTGTAGGACAAAAAAATTTTAATCAAAATGATCCAGGGTATCCGAAAAAAAAATTTTAAATTTTTAAGGTAAAAGTGTGGCTAGAGTATCCCCTAGAACAGTTGGGTTTAAAGTATCCCTAAATATAAATTTATGAAAATATTTAGGAATAAAGAGTAAATTTGAGTTTTTTTATGAAGAATGCGTTAGAGTGTTCCCTCATAGGAGTAGGGTTAGAGTATCCCTAATGAAGAAAATTTTAATGGTTTTAAATAGAGATTAAGAATCTTGAAGGTGGATCTAAAAGGAAAATTTAAGTTTTAAGCTCAAAATGAGGTTAGAGTATCCCTTTGGAGCAATGGAGTTAAAGTATCTATGCTAGCAAAAATTTTAATATAGAGGAAAAGGATATCTAGTATATATCAATTTTTTTTGTATTTTAGCCTTGACTCGAGTCTAAAGGGCTTTGTTCTGAGGGAACTAATCAAGTGCAATTTAAGACATTCAAATGTTTGGATAAAAGAAAATTTGGAAATTAAGCTAAAAACAAGGGATAACATCGTGTCACCTCCCTTCCCTTCTTGAATTTATTTCGAAGTTGTCCGAAAGCTTTAGGAGGTGACTATGGTACCTTTAGAAAGATGACTCGATAGGGTTTAATGTAAAAAATATTCCAAAAATCCAAAAAAATCACCTACTAGGCAGAATTAATTTTTGAATTTAGGTTTGTCTTGATGCTAAAAACATATACATGGAAAAAGACACACCAAACTTTGAAAAATCATTTTAGGCTCATTTGGAATGGCTAAATTATGAACAATACATTTCCAAAAAGGGAATTTTATAATTATTTTAGGAAAAAATATTTAACAATTTCAAAAATATCATCAATGGGCCAACATGGCCCAAACAGAGTATCATACGCTAGTTCCAAGGGTTCTAAAAGTTTGAAAAATCATAACTCCCTCATCTGAGATGATTTGAGGGCGAACAAGACACAATTGAAAAGGTATTTCGATAACCTTTAAGCAAAAATATCAAAAAATTATAGGAAAATCATTTGTTTTTCAAAAATAATTTTTAAAGTTTAGACTATAGTGTTTCCAAAGCAAAAACAGAGGATTATTCAAAATTTTTGGGTTTTTTAGGGTCAAACTTGAATTTTGGACTTTCAAACACTGCAACATAGGGGAAAGAATGAAACAAGCATCACAAGTTCATTCCATAACTCCGAAGTAGTTTAGGATGATAGAAGAGCCTATTAACCATGCCATAAAGGTGTTAAGCTCAAGGCTTTATATATTTTTTTGACTAAAACGAGCCATTTTTGTTTGGAATACAACATCTTTAAACTTGTGTCACCATGAATCCTAAGTTGAACTATTTGATTTGCCCCCCAAGATTGGAATACTAGTTTTATGAAACATTAAATCCATGCAATGTTTTTTTGTCTATTAGAGGTAGCATGAACCTAACTGGGGATTTTCCTAAAAATTAGTTTTTTCGGGAAACAAGCAAGCCTTTTTTACAAAGATGTCATGAACAAAATATGACTCATAAAGGTGAACATAGACTAAACATACAAAGACATAAAGGTGTCATTTTGACATGAAAATGGGTGATAAACATGTAAACATATCATATGGACGTATTTAAACATAGGAATGTATGTTGAAGTTGTCAAGACAGCTTTTTTATGTCACGAGACTCCTTAAAACACAAGAAAATACATGAATATACAAAATACTTGTCAAGATTAACATTTATGCATGTATCGAGCATGTGAAAATAGATGAAATATGTTAAATAATGCATAAATAAGGGACTGTTTCAGTGACAGAATGAAAGACTAAAAGTTTAACCTACCAAGCAACATCAAGGCATCACAAGAATATCAAGATCCTAAGACTACCATAACCAAGGCAATAATGATGCATAAGGGTCCTAGGATGGTTATGGCAGCATAAAGGAGTCATTAAAATGATGTAGATGATAAAAAATAGAAAGTGCATGGAAAAAGGTAAAAAATGAATTAAAAAAGCTTGAATCTCTTTTTCCTTCCTAAAGTAATGACTTTGAGCTTAGTTATTTCCATTTTTTTCGATTATTTAGCAAAAAAAGATGAAAAAAGAAGCAATCTAGTAATATGGTTGATGGTAAAATGTTTTAAGGGTGAAAGTGCGTGAAAGGTTGAGTTTTTGGAGGTTTTTTTGTGGTGCTTTAAGAGAGCTATAGAAATAAAAGGAGTTAAGGGTGAAAGGCAATGGAACAGTGCTTTTGGGAGAGTTTTAGGGCTACAAACTGCTAAAGGAATCTTGTGAATGGCTAGAGCTATTTAAGATTACTAGAGAGCTCTTTTTTATAGAGCTAGCTTGAAGTCCTTTTGTTTAATGCTTAGCCAATGCTTTTAAGGGATAAAGCACTGGTATTTTTTATCATTCTTTTCGGCATTAAGGGATATCTTCGCTGCTATGCTCAGCTAATTTTCTTTCTATTGGTTCTATCATGCTAAGTAGAGAGGTAAAAAGATTGTAACAGCCTATAGCTAGAGATATGCTTGCCATGCAGTCTTGCAACCATATATCTTTTGAAAGTTACCTTTGCCATTTGGCTGTTTGGGCTCTTAAAATTGGTTTAAATCTGACCATAAACCTAAAGTCAAGGTTTGAAATGTTTCATAATAGTTTTTTAGCATAAAAACATGTTTGAATAAGATATTCAAAATCTTAAAAATGGTTTGAACTAGGTAAAAAATGCTTGGATGTATCAATACAAAGCATGTTATTTCGATACACAAAGTAATTTTTACCCATGAATATCGATACAATAGGGTGTGTATCAAAATTAAGAGCAAAAAATTATTTGCAGCCTTGAAACTTAGAGGCCTGTATCGATACTTCATGGATTTGTATCGATACTCAAGCTTGTGTATCGATATGTTTTGCCAAAAATCATAACTTCAGCTATTGCCAAGGTCTATTGGATACAATAATGCTAGGTATTGATACGCCTTTTTGTATCAATACTACATGTGAAATTTCAAGTTTTTGGTGGCATAAAGGCCTCATATCAACACTCAAACGCCAATATAACTTCAACGTACATGTGGCTTCCCAATTTACCTTAAGCACCAATATAACTTTAGCGTATATGTGACTTCCCGATTTACCTCTATTTGGTCATAAACAGCGAAAAATTGGTCTGCGTACTCATCTGAATGACTCTGGTGATATCATGAAAAATGGTCTTTGATGCTTCATTTATATTTTTCTTTAATACGACCCATGGGTATTTAGACCTTCTTAAAAATATTTTTGCCTCATACTGTATTGCCTAATAGTGCTTCGTGGTAGGGCAATAGATAGTTACCCCTTTATTATTTTTATTTTGTGATTCTATCATTTTTTAATTAAGTTTCAAGATGTTAAAAGTTGGCCCGAACAAAATGAGGTGTCTACAGCGACCCCTCTTTGACTATTACTAAGTATAAGGAACAACACAAAGAGAAAGAACACTATTTCATTCGAGTAGGATGGTGGTTTCTTATGCCTACAAAAAAATAAATGGCTATTTACTACTATGTTGAGGTAGGCCGAACATATTTGCACAAAAGAAAATTTTGATGAATTTTGTAGGGTTTAAGCTATCTACTAGGCTATTTCCTAGGTTTAACCCTAGATAGGTGCCACCAACTTATGTGAGCTTTGAGGTGGGTAAGCATGCTGCTCTTTGAGGACTGAAATAATTTGTTTTTTAAGTTCAACCCTAGATAGATGCCATCAAATTATGTAAACTTTGACTCAATAAGCATCCACCTCTTTGTAAATTAAGGTAAATAGGTGCCAACAACTTGTGTGGGCTTTGACTCGATAAATGTCTAGCTCTTTATGGACTCAGGTAGATAGGTGCCACCAGCTTGTATAGTCTTTAACTCGATAAACATCCTATTTTTATGGATTAAGGCAGATAGGTGCCACCATCATGTGTAAGCTTTATGGTACATAAGAAAAGGTGTCCAGCTATTCATAGACTAAGGTAAACAAGTGCCATTAGCTCTTCGTAGAAAAGGCTTCGTGGTAGGTAGGAAAAGACATCTAGCTTTTCATGGACTAAGGTAGATACATGCGACTAGCTTGTATGGCTTTAAGGTGGGTAAGAAAAGGCATTTTACTTTTTAAGGACTAAAAGAAAATGAGTTTGGATACCTTTCTTTGATGATTTTCAATGAGCTCATAAGGTCAAAGATATTTACTTAAGGCCTTTTGAGGTTTTATGAAAACAAGAAATTATACCTTAGGTTCCTCACAAATTTGACCTCTGTATATGGGAGCTGTACCTGAGGATGTTAAATGCTACATAATGCATAGGGATGCTAGTGCCTGTCTAAATGATGCAAGGATAATGACTTTAAAAGCCTAATGTAGTGGTCATTTTTGGCCTTCTTTAGCTATTTGCTCTTTCCTGAGTTTAGTGAAGTGGCCTTTTACCCTAGGGTTTGTCAATCTTGCTCTAGATTTCTAAAGGCTTTAAAAGTAAAACTAGTCATTTAAAGGTATAGGAGGTTTATGAATATGGAAAGACAGACTTGAGTTTAGATGGCTCATGCATGAAACCTTTTATTACATTAAATTTAGTGAGCAAGAGGGATTCCACTTGGCTAATTATGATTCAAAAGGTGTCTTTAGTGGTTTGGTTTGACTGTTTTAAATTACGATTAAGGATGACAGTTTAAAATGAACTTTGGCTCCTTGTCTTTAACTTAGAGTTTATTAGAAAAAGGTTTTAAGCATAGTTTTAGGATGAAGGGTCCTGAAGTCAAATCGATTATCGCTTCAAGAGTTGGTTCTTAGTCTTTAAAGATGAAACAAAAATTCTTTGTAATAATCTGTCAAATAGGACAAACTTGGATTTTTGTAATAATCTTTATCCTTTGACAATTGGGCTCTACTAACACATTCTTTTCATTAGGATACATAATATCAATGTTTTAGAATGGTAGGAAAAGCTTTTTTTCCAATATTTTCCTTGAATTCAAATTATGTTAGTCGAATGTGACAAGCTTGGATTCTCATAATAATCTTTATTCTTTTGTGATTAGGCATAACAAACACATTTTCCTCATTAAGATACACTATTTTGATGACTAGGTTTAGTAGGAAAAGCTTTTTTTCCCATGATTTTTCTTAGAATCAAAGTTCATCCCTCAACTAGGACAAACTTAGATTCTAATAATAATCTCTATCCTTTTGGTGATTGGGCTCTATAAACATATTTTTCTCATTGGGATACACCATATTTATGCTTTAGAATGGTAAGAGAACCTTTTTTGCCATCATTTTCTTCAAAATCAAATTACATCTGTGAAATATGACAAACTTGGGTTGTCATAATAAGCTTCATTCTTTTTGTAATTGGGCATTACAAACACATTTTCCTTATTGAGATACACGGTTTTGATGCTTTGCTTTGACAGGAAAAGCTTTTCTTCCCATCATTTTGCTTGGAATCAAAGTTTATTCCTTAAATGGGATGAACTTTTATTCTCATAATAATCTTATTTTTTTATTGGGCACTATAAACACATTTCCCTCATTGGAATACACGATATCGATGCCTTGGAATGGAAAGAAAAAAATTTTTCCACTACTTTCCTTATAATTAGATTACTTCTGCTACATGTGACAAACTTGGATTCTCGTAATAATCTCTTTTTTTTTTAGTGATTAGGCACTATAAACACATTTTTCTCATTGGGATATTTGGTATCAATGTTTTAGAATGGTAGGAAAAGCCTTTTTTTCTTTCCACCATTTTCCTTAGAATCAAATTACGTTAATCAAATGTGAGAAACTTGGATTCTTAAAATATTCTAACTTGGATTCTTAAAATAATCTATGTTCTTTTTATGATTGGGCACTGTAAGTATATTCACCTCACTAGGATACATAAATTTGGTGCTTTGGTTTGGCAGGAGAAGCCTTTTTTCCCACCATTTTCTTTGTAATCAAAGTCCATCCATCAAAAGGTATAAATATGTATTCTCATAATAATCTCCACTCTTTTTGTAATTAGGTGTTGTAAGCACATTTTCCTTATTAGCATACATGATATTGATGCTTTGGCTTGGCAATAAAACCTTTTTCTTTCCATAATTTTTTTTAGAATCAAATTACATTTGCTAAATGTGACAAACTTGGATTATTGTAAAAAGCTTTATTTTTTTTTTGTGATTAGGCAAAATAAACATATTCACTTCATTGGGATATAGAGTTCTGATGCAAAAGTTTGGTAGGAAAAGCTTTTTTTTCCATCAGTTTCCTTATAATCAAAGTTCACACCTTAAATAGGACAAACTTGGATTTTCAAAATAATCTCACTTCTTTAGGTGATTGGGCACTATAAACACATTCTCTTCATCAGGATGCATGATATCAATGCTTCAGAATGGTAAGAAAACCTATTCTTTCCACCATTTTCCTCAGAATCGATTACCTATATCAAATGTGACAAACTTGGATTATCATAATATTCTCTATTTTTTTCTTTGATTGAGTGCTATAAACACATTTTGCTTATTAGGATACACTATTTTGATGTGTTGTTTTAGCGAGAAAAGCTTTTTGTTCCACTATTTTACTTTCAATCAAAGTTTTTTTGTTAAAAGGTATAAACATAGATTCCCGTAATAATCTCTATTCTTCTTGTGATTGGGCACATAAACATATTCTCCTCATTAAGATACATGATAATGATGCATTGGTTTGGGAAGAAAAAATTTTTTGCACCATTTTTCTTAGAATTAATATTCACCTATCAAATAGGACAAACTTGGATTCATGCAATAATCTCCATTCTTCTTATGATTGGGCATTATAAAGACATTCCCTTCATCGAGATATATGATACAGAAGCTTTGGCTTGGAAAGAAAAACTTTTCATTTTGCCATTGTTTTAGAATCAAAGTTTATCTGTCAAATAGGACAAACTTGGATTCCTTTTATCCATTCTTTTTTCAGATTGAGCATTATAAACACATTCTCATAATTGGGATACATGATATTGATGCCTTGGAATGGTAAGAAAAACTTTTCTTTCCACCATTTTCCTCATAATCAGAATATGTCTGTCAAATGTGAAAAACTTCAATTCTCATAATAATCTCCATTCTTTTTATGATTGGAACTATAAACATATTCTTTTCATTGGGATACATAGTTTTGATGCTTTCATTTGGCAAGAAAAGCTTTCATTCCACCATTTTCCTTAGAATCAAAGTTCATCCACCAAAAAGTATAAATAGGGATTCTCGTAATAATCTCTATTCTTTTTATGATTGGGTGCAATAAAGACATTCTCTGCATTGGGATGCACGATAATGATGCATTGGTTTGGCGAGAAAAACCTTTTCTTTCCACCATTTTCCTCAGAACCAAAGTACATCTGTTAAATATGACAAACTTGGATTATTGTAAAAATTTTTATTCATTTTGTGATTGGACATAATAAACACATTCTCCTCATTGGGATACAAAATTTTGACGCAAAGGTTTGGCATGAAAAACTTTTCTTCACATTAGTTTCCTTATAGTCGAAGTTCACACCTCAAATGGGATAAACTTGGATTCTCAAAATAATCTCACCTCTTTTGGTGATTGGGCACTATAAACACATTCTCCTTACGGATGCATGATATCGATGCTTTGGAATGGTAAGAAAACCTATTCCTTCCACCATTTTTCTTAGAATTAGATTACGTCTATCAAATGTGACAAACTTGGATTATTGTAATATTCTCCATTTTTTCTTTGATTGGGTACTATAAACATATTTTGCTCATTAGGATACACGATTTTGATGCATTGGTTTGGCAAGGAAAGTTTCTTGTTCCATTATTTTTCTTACAATTAAAGTTTATTTGTCAAAAGATATAAACACAGATTCTCATAATAACCTATATTCTTTTCATGATTAGGCACTATAAATATATTCTCCTAATTAGGATATAAGATATCAATGCCTTGGAATGGTAAGAACACCTTTTCTTTCCACCATTTTCCTCAAAATTAGATTATGTCTGTCAAATGTGAAAAACTTTGATTCTTGTAATAATATCCATTTGTTATGATTGGGAACTATAAGCACAATCTCTCTATTAAGATACACAGTTTTGATGCTTTCGTTTGGCAAAAAAAGCTTTTCATTCCATCATTTTCCTTAGAATCAAAGTTTATCTGTCAAAAAGTATAAACGTGGGTCTCGTAATAATTTCCATTCCTTTTGTAATTATGCTCTGTAAACATATTTTTCTCATTGGGATACATGATAATGATGCATTGGTTTAGTGAGAAAAACTTATTTTTCGCCATTTTCCTTACAATCAATGTTCGTTTGTCAAAAGGGACAAACTTGGATTCATGCCATAATCACCATTCTTTTTATGATTAGGCACTATAAACACATTCCCCTTATTGGGATACATGATATTAAAGCTTTGGTTTAGGAAGAGAAACTTTCAGTTCTGCCATTTTTTTTAGAACCAAAGCTTGTTTGTCAAATGGGACAAACTTAGATTCTTATAATAATCTCTATTCTTTTTGTGATTGGACACAACACATTCTCCTCATTAGGATACACAGTTTTGATGACTTAGTTTGGTAGGTCTGTCAAATATGATAAACTTGGATTGTTGTAATAAGATATATTCTTTTGTGATCGGGCACCATAAACACTTTTTCCTCATTAAGATACACTATTTTGATGCTTTGGTTTGATAGCAAAAGCTTTTCTTCCCATCATTTTCCATAGAATAAAAGTCCATCCCTTAAATAGGATAGATTGGGCACTATGAAAACATTCTCCTTATTGGCATAAACAATTTTAATGCTTTGATTTGGCTAAAAAAGCTTTTCGTTCCACCATTTTTCTTAGAATCAAAGTGTGTCTGTCAGATGAGACAAACATTGATTCTTATAATAATCTCTACCTTTTTAGTGATTCGGCTTTGAAAACACATTTTTCTCATTAGGATACACTACATTAATGTTTTAGAATGGTAAGAAAACCTTTTCATTGAACCATTTTGGTCAAAATCAAATTACACTCACTAAATGTAAGAAACTTAGATTCTCATAATAATCTTTGTTCTTTTTGTGATTAGGCACTATAAACATATTCTTCTCACTGGGAGACATGGTTTTGATGCTTTGGTTTGGTAAGAGAAGCTTTTTTCCCACCATTTTCCTTAGAATCAAGGTTCATGTTTCAAATACGACAAACTTGGATTCTCTTAGTAATCTCGATCCTTTCGATGATTGGGCAGTATAAACATGTTCTCTTTATAGGGATACATAGTTTTGATGCTTTGGTTTGGCAAGAAAAGCTTTTCATTCCACCATTTTCCTTAGAATCAAAATTCATCATCAAATAGGACAAACTTGGATTCTCATAATAATCTTTATCCTTATGGTGATTAGGCTCAATAATCACATTCTTCATATTAGGATACATGATATCAATGCTTTTGAATGTAAGAAAACCTTTTCTTTCCACCATTTTCCTTGGACTCAGATTTCGATTGTTAAATGTGACAAACGTGGATTGTAATAGTAATCTCCAACCTTCTGGTGATTGGGCAGTGTAAACACATTCTCCTCATTGGATACATGGTATTGACGCTTTGCAAAGGTAAGAAAACCTATTCTTTCCACCATTTTCCTCATAATCAAATTACGTCTGTCAAATGTAACAAACTCAAATTATTGTAATAATCTATATTCTTTCTGCGATTGGGTACTATAAGCACAATGTGCTCATTGGGATACATTGTTTTGATGTGTTGGTTTGGCAAGAAAAGCTTTTTGTTCCACCATATTCCTTAAAATCAAAGTTTATCTGTCAAAAGGTATAAACATGGATTCTCATAATAATCTTCATTAGTTATGTGATTGGGCTCTACAAACACATTATCTTAATTGGGATACACAATTGTGATGCTTTGGTTTGGTAAGAAAAACTTTTCTTTCCACCATTTTTTATGGAATCAATATTTATTTGTCCAATGGGATAAACTTGGATTCATGCAATAATCTCCATTCTTTTTGCGATTAGGCACTATAAACACATTCCCCTCATTGAGATACATGATATTGAAGCTTCACTTTGGAATGAAAAACTTTTTGTTCCATCATTTTCCTTAGAATCAAAGTTCATCCATCAAATGGGACAAACTTGGATTCTCATAATAATCCCTATCTTTTTGGTGATTGGGCACTATAAATGCATTCTTCTCATTGAGATACACGATATCAATGCTTTGGAATGGTAAAAAAACTTTTTTACACCATTTTTCTCAGAATCAAATTATGTTTGTTAAAATGTGACAAATTGGGATTCTCCTTACAACCTCCATTCTTTTTGTGATTAGGAACTATAAACACATCCTCTTTATTGGAATACACAGTTTTGATGCTTTGGTTGGTAAGAAAATCTTTTCATTCCACCATTTTTCTTAGAGTTAAAGTACATCCATTAAAACATATAAACACAGATTCTCGTAATAATCTCTATTTTTTTTTGTGATTGGGCACTGTAAACACATTCTCTTCATGAAGATACATGATATTGATGCTTTGGTTCGGCAAGAACAACTTTTTTTCCACTATTTTCCTTAGAATCAAAGTTCATCCATCAAACGAGACAAACTTGGATTCTCATAGTAATCCCTATCCTGTTATTAATTAGGATATACGATATCAATGCTTTGGAATAGTCAAAAAAGCTTTCCTTACCACTATTTTTTTCATAATCAAATTACTTAGTTAAATGTAACAAACTTGGATTCTTAAATTAATCTCTATTCTTATTATGATTAGGCATAACAAACACATTCTTCTTATTAGCATAAACAGCTTTGATGATTTGGTTTGGTAGGAAAAGCTTTTCTTCCTATCATTTTCCTTAGAATCAAAGTTCATCCCTCAAACTGGACAAACTTGGTTCTTATAATAACTCTATCCTTTTGGTGATTAGGCTCTACAAACATATTTTTCTTATTAGGGTACAACATATCGATGCTTTGGAATGGCAAAAGAACTTTTTTTTTACCATTTTCCTTAGAAACAAATTACATCCATTAAATGTGACAAACTTGGATTATTGTAATAATCTCTATTTCTTTTGTAATTGGGAACTATAAACACATTCTCCTCATTAAGATACATGGTTTTAATGCTTTGGTTTGACAGGAAAAGCTTCCCCTCCCATCATTATCCTTAGAGTCAAAGTTCATTCCTAAAATGGGATAAACTTTGATTCTCATAATAATCTTATTTCTTTTAGTGATTGTGCACTATAAACACATTCTCCTCATTGGGATGCATGATATCGATGCCTTGGGGTAGTAAGAAAATAATTTCTTTTCACCATTTTCCTCATAATTAGAGCACGTTTTCCAAGTGTGACAAACTTAGATTCTCATAATAATATCCATTCTTTTGGTGATTGGCACTATAAATGCAGTCTCCTCATTGGCATACATAGTTTTGATGCTTTGGTTTGGCAAGAAAGCTTTTTGTTCTACCATTTTCCCTAGAAATAAAAGTTCGCCCTGCAAATGGGACAAACTTGGATTCTCATAACAATCTCTATCCTTTCGGTGATTGGGCTCTATAAACACATTCTCCCTATTTTGATGCACTATATCGACGCTTTAGAATGGTAAAAAAATGTATTCTTTTCACCATTTTCCTTATAATCAGATTATGTCTATCAAATGAGACAAACTTTGATTCTCGTAGTAATCTCCATTCTCTTTGTGATTAGGCACCATAAACATATTCTAATAGTTAGGATACATGATATCCATGCCTTTGAATAGTAAGAAAACCTTTTCTTTCCACCATTTTCCTCATAATCAAATTACGTCTGTCAAATATGCAAACTTGGATTCTCGTAACAATCTCTATTATTTTTATGATTGAGAACTACAAACACATTTTCCTCATTTGGATACACTGTTTTGATGCTTTGGTGTGGCAAGAAAAGCTTTTCATTCCACCATTTTCCTTAAAATCATAGTTCATCCGTCAATAGGTATAAACACAGATTCTCGTAATAATTTCTATTCTTTTTGTGATAGGGCACTAAAAACACATTGTCCTCCTTGGGACACATAATTGTGATGTGGTAGTTTTGCAAGAAAAACTTTTCTTCCCGCCATTTTCCATAGAATCAACATCCATCTGTAAAATAGGATAAACTTGGATTAAGGCAACAATCTCCACTTTTTTTGTTATTGGGCACTATAAACACATTCCCTTCATTAGGATACATGATATTGAAGCTTTTGTTTGGAAATAAAAACTTTTTGTTTTCACTATTTTCCTTAGAATCAAGCTTCATCCATGAAATAGGATAAACTTTGATTCTCGTAATAATCCCCATCTTTTACTAATTGGGCACTACAAATACATTCTCCTTATTGGGATACATGATATTAATGCTTTGGAATGATAAGAAAAACTTTTCTTTCCATATTTTCCTCTGAATTAGATTATGTCTGTGAAAATGTGAAAAACTTTGATCTCCATTCCTTTTGTTTTTTGGCACTATAAATGCATTCTATTCATTAAGATGCACGGTTTTGATGCATTGGTTTGATAAGAAAAGCTTTTCTTCCCATTATTTTCCCTAGAATCATAGTTCATCCCTTAAATAGGATAAACTTGGATTCTCATAATAATCTCCATTCTTTTTTTGATTGGGCAATATACACATATTCTCCTCACGGGGATCCGTGATATTGATGCTTTGGTTTGGTAAGAAAAACTTTTCTTTCCACCATTTTCCTTAGAATCAAAGTTTGTTCGTCAAATAGGATGAACTTTGATTTCATAATAATCTCTATCCTTTTGTTAATTAGGCTTTATAAACACATTCTTTTCATTGTGATACATAATAAAAATGTTTTGGAATGGTAAAAAAAGCTTTTTTTCCACCATTTTCCTCAAAATCAAATTACATGAATTAAATGTGGCAAACTTGGATTCTCATAACAATCTGCATTATTTTTGTGATTAGGCACTAAAAACACATTCCCCTCGCTGGTATACTTGGATTTGATGCTTGGTTTGATAGGAAAAGCTTTTTTTTTCCATAATTTTCCTAGAATTAAACCATATCCCTCAAATGGAAAACTTGGGCTCTTAAAATAATCTCATTTCTTTGGGTGATTAGTAGCATAAGCACATCATCCATTTTGGATACATGATATTAATGCCTTGGAATGGTCAAAAAACTTTTTCTTTCCACCATTTCCCTCATAATCAAAATACATTTGCCAAATGTGATAAACTTGGAATCTTGTAGTAATCTCCTTTCTTTTTGTGATTGGGAACTATAAACACATTTTCCTTATTGGGATACATAGTTTTGATGCTTTGGTTTGGCAAGAGAAGCTTTTCATTCCACCATTTTCCTTAGAATCAAAGTTCATCCACTAAAAGGTATAAACATGGATTCTCGTAGCAATCTCTATTCTTTTTATGATTAGGAGCTATAAAAACATTCTTTTCATTGGGATACATGATTGTGATGCTTTGGTTTTTCAAAAAAAACTTTTCTTTCCACTATTTTTCGTAGAATCAATACTATCTATAAAAAATAGATAAACTTAGACTTACATAATAATCTCTATTCTTATTGCAATCAGGCACTATAAACACATTCTTCTCATTAGGATACATTATATTAAAGCTTTAGTTTGGAATGAAAAGCTTTTTGTTCCACTATTTTTCTTAAAATCAAAGTTCATCCATGAAATGGCAAAAACTTTGATTCTTGTAATAATTCCCATCTTTTTGGTGATTGGGCACTATAAATATGTTCTCCTCACTGAGATACACGATATCAATGCTTTGGAATCATAAGGAAAACTTTGTTTTCCACTATTCTCCTATGAATTAGATTACATCTGTCAAAATGTGATAAACTTGGATAATAAGAAAATTCTCTGTTCTTTTTGTTAGTGGGCACTATAAACACATTCTCCTCATTGGGTTACATGGTATTGATACATTAGTTTGACAGGAAAAGCTTTTATTCCTATTTTCCCTAGAATTATAGTTTATCCCTCAAATGGGACAAACTTGGCATCTCCATTCTTTTTTTGATTGGGTAATATAACGCATTGTCCTTATTGGCATCCATGATATTGATGGTTTGATTTAGCAAGAAAAACTTTTTTTTTACCATTTTCCTTAGAATCAAAGTTTGTCCGTCAAATGAGATAAACTTCAATTTCGTAATAATCTCCATCATTTTGTTAATTAGCTCTATAAACATATTCTTTTTGTTATGATACATAATATCAATGTTTTGGAATAGTAGGAAAAGCTTTTCTTTCCACTATTTTCCTTAAAATTAAATGATGTCAGTTAAATGTGGCAAACTTGGATTCTCATAATAATCTCTATTTTTTTGTGATTGGGCACTATAAACATATTTGCCTCAATAGGGTACATGGTTTTGATGCTTGATTTGATAGGAAAAGCTTTGCTTCCTATCATTTTCCTTAGAATTAAAGTTCATCCCTCGAATAGGACAAACTTAGTTTCTCATAATAATTTTATTTCTTTTGGTGTTTGGGCAGTATAAACACATTCATCTTTTTTGGATAGACAATATCGATGCCATGGAATGGTAAAAAAAAACCTTTTCTTTTCACTATTTTTCTTATAATCAGATTACATTTACCAAATGTGACAAACTTGGATTCCTATAGTAATCTCCTTTCTTTTTGTGATTGGGAACTTTAAACACATTTTCTTTATTCAGATACACAGTTTTGATGATTTGTTTTGGCAAGAGAATCTTTTCATTTTGTCATTTTTCTTAAAATCAAAGTTTATTCGCCAAAAGGTATAAACACGGATTCTCATAATAATCTCTATTCTTTTTATGTTTGGGTGCTATAAAAACATTTGCTTTATTAGGATACATGATTGTGATGCTTTGGCTTGGCAAAAAAACTTTTCTTTCCACCACTTTTTGTATAATCAATATGTGTCTGTCAAAATGGACAAACATGGATTCATGCAATAATCTCCATTCTTGTTGCAATTGGGCACTATAAACACATTCCCCTCATTAGGATACGTGATATTGAAGCTTTTGTTTGGAATGAAAAGCTTTTTGTTCCATCATTTTCCTTTGAAACAAAGTCCATCCATCAAATGGGACAAACTTGGTTTCTCGTAATAATCTCCATATTTTTGGTGATTAGGCAATATAAATACATTCCCCTGACTAGGATACACGATATCAATGCTTTGGAATGGTAGGAAAACCTTTTTTTCTAGCATTTTTCTAAAAATTAGATTATGTTTGTTAAAATGTGACAAACCTAGATTCTTGTTATAATCTCCATTCTTTTTGTGATTGGGAGCTATAAACATATTCTACTTATTGGAATACATAGTTTTGATGCTTTGGTTTGGCAAGAAAACATTTTCATTCCATTATTTTCCTTAAAATCAAAGTTCATCTGTCAAAAAATATAAATAATGATTCTCGTAATAATCTTCATTCTTTTTATGATTGGAAATTATAAACACGTTCTCTTCATTGGGATACACAATATTGATGCTTTAGTTTTGCAAGAAAAACTTTTCTTTCCACCATTTTTCTTAAAATCAAAGTTCATCCATCAAATGGGGCAAATCGAGATTCTTGTAATAACCTCTATCTTTTTGTTAATTGGGCTCTATAAACAAATTCTTATCATTGGGATACACGATATCAATTTTTGCAATGGTAGGACAAGCTTTTCTTTCCACCATTTTCCTTAAAATCAAATTATGGTAATCAAATGTGACAAACATGGATTCTTATAATAATCTTCATTCTTTTTATGATTGTGCACAACAAACAGATTTTCCTTATTGGGATGCACTGTCTTGATGATTTGGTTTGGTAGGAAAAACTTTTCCCCCCATTATTTTCCTTATAATCAAAGTTCACCCCTCAAATAGGACAAACATTGTTTCTTATAATAATCTTTATCTTTTTAGTGATTGGGCTCTATAAACATATTTTTCTCGTTGGGATACACCATATTGATGCCTTGGAATGGCAAAAGGACCTTTTTTTTCTACCCTTTTCCTTAAAATCAAATTACATCCATCAAACGTGATAAACTTGGATTGTCGTAATATTCTCCATTCCTTTTATGATCGGGCACCATAAACATATTCTCCTCATTTAAGATACATAGTTTTTGATGCTTTGGTTTCATAAGAAAAGCTTTCTTTCCTATCATTTTCCCTAAACCAAAGTTTATTCCATAAATGGGATAAACTTGGATTCTTGTAATAATCTCATTTTTTTTTGGTGATTGGGCACTACAAACACATTCCCCTCATTAGGATACATGATATTGATGCCTTAGAATGCTAAGAAAGCCTTTTCTTTCCACTATTTTTCCTCATAGTTAGATTATGTCTACAAAGTGTGACAAACTTGAATTCTCGTAATAATCTCCATTCTTTTGGTGATTGGGCATTATAAACATATTGTCATCATAGGATACATGATTTTTATGATTTGGTTTGGCACGAAAAGCTTTTCTTCCATCATTTTCCTTTGAATTAAAGTTTATTCCTCAAATAGGACAAACTTGGATTTGTGTAATAATCTTTTTTCTTTGGTGATTGGGCACTATAAACACATTTCATTCATTGGGATACATGATATCAGTCCTTTATTTATAAATATATGTCTATGCTAGCAAATAGGAACATTTTACATGTGCTTACATTATTTATATTATCGAAATTCTTAATATTTTGTGTTGGTACTCTTAAAGCCAAATATGAACAAAAATGCCATTGCCAAGTGTTTGAAAACCTTTTTCTGAAATTTCCAAAAGTTCATTTCGCAATGCTTTTAAGAAAGAGGAGTTTTGTTGAAAATCTTTAAATGACTAAGGGGGAGTTTTACAAGCAAATTCACCTTAAGTTTTGTCATATCAAAAAAGGGGATATTGTTAGCTATATTAGCTTTGAATTAATCT
>JBBYHO010137838.1:0-102848 GCA_038382025.1 Adansonia gregorii | reverse complement strand
GCAAGCTTAGTTTAATTAACTTATTATTTCACTATCAAATGAAAAAACAAAACAATATTAATATGTTTAATTTGCTAAAATAGAATAGGTAGGGAATAGGAATAGAATAGTTATTCAACGATGATAGAATAAGGAAAAATAGATATTATAAGTATGGTTGATTGAATGGTATAAAGAAAGGATAATATTACATTATTTGGATAGTTAAAATGATATTAAAGAATATTCAAGGAATAGTTATAGAAGGATTATTTTTAATCTTGATTTAAGTAAATAATATTTTAATGATATATTTAAATTTTATTAATATTTAATAACATCAAAATATAATATTTAAAAATAATATTTTAATAATATATTTAAATGTTAATAATATATATTAATATCTTAAAAATAAAAAATAGTAATTTAAATATTAGTACTATTTAAAAAATTTAATGTTAATAATATATTAATAATAATTGATATTATGTTCAATAATATATAAATTTAATAGTATTTTATTAATATTTAATAAAACATAATAATATATTAGAACATTTTGATAATAATATATTAAAATAATTTAACAAGATGTAATAATATATTAAAATTATTTTAAAATTATATTTGAAATATTTAATGATATACCACATAACATTTATTAATATATATTAAAATATTTTAATAATATATGAAAATATCTTTCCATAATATTTTAATAATATTTAATAAAATATTATAATATTTTAGTAATATTCAATTACATATTAAATAGTATTTTAATAATATATTAAATAATATTTTAATAACATTTAATTATATATTATAATATTTCAATAATAGTAATCATAGATTAAAATATTTCGATAATATTTAATCTTATATTAAAATATTTTAATAATATTTTAGAATATTTTAACTACATTTAATATTATACTAAATATTTTAATAACAACATTCAATAAATAGCATGAAGGGGTAAAATGGTATTAAAAAAACTATTCCATTTGTTATGAAACAGTCTTGTAATAGCTATTCTTGACTATTCATCAATTTTGATGAATAAACATGTAATAGCTATTACATGTAATAGCTATTACATGTAATAACCAAAACAATGAATCAAATAAATGAATTACTGTTAAACAGAGCTGATAAACTCCAATCTTTTTTTTTTTTAATAATCAAAATCCAATATTACATACTCACAGTATAGGTGAAAGACAAAAAATATGTCTCGGAAGAATAAATGAATTATATGCGGCAGTTTTTGAGTAATTTTTCAAGAAATTATTAATTTTTTAAAAAATATTATATAAAAAATTAAAATATCAAAACTCTTATCTCATTATTTGATATTATAACTTATTTACATTTTTGTAAATTCTCTCACTAAATTAATATAACTTAAACTCGTAATATCAAACTCAAATAATCTTTAGCATAAATATCATCTAACAAGTTTTTATAGGTATATTAAAAGTTTTATGTTCACGTAAAGTTATTTTAAATTTTTTTACATAAAGTTATTGTTAAGTTTTATGTTCACGTAAATACGGTATACCTTGTCCAAATAACTATACAGGCCGTATAGTATATTAGAAATATTTTTTTCCTCTAGCACTTTTGTTAACCATTTCCATCTATCTGTTCGAATCATGAAAAATAATTTATTTTTTAATATTTAAATATTAAATACCTAAATAATAATTTAATTTGATCAAAAATTAAAAAATCATTTAATTAATGCCAATTTTAAGGTAATATAAGATTAATTTGTATTATCATTTTGATCAATGTTACGGGTATTAATTGCTTTTTCATGCAAAACTATACTCACGAATAAAAGGTATTTATAGGTTAGATTATCCGTTGAAACTTAAATGTCCATATAATATATTGAGAGTTTAGACAAAAATAATAAGATTAAAAAATAGGTTTGAATAAAATAATAAGTCTCATTAGAAAAAAAGTCAAGCATTGACTCCAACATTTAAAGCCTGGGCCAAGCGCAACCCATTTTACAATTATATAATATATATTAATTTTATATTTTTATATATTAAGTAATCTTTATATTATAAAAATAAATATATAAGATTATAGTGCAAACATTAAAAAATATGTTAAAGTTGTTTATATTTTAAAACTTAATAAAAGAAAAATATTAAATCACTAAAGTGTATATTTAAAAAAATAAATTACAGGGATTCACGTAATAATCTCTTTTCTTTTCACGACTAGGAGCCATGAACTCATTATCCCTATTCAGATAAAAGATATTGATACTTTGCTTTAATAAGAAGAGCTTTTCTTTCAACCATTTTTTAGAATCAAAATTCATGTGTCAATTAGGACGAACACGGATTCACATAATAATCTCCTTTCTTTTTATGTTTGGGCACCATAAGCTCGTTCTACTCATCAGGATAAATGGCATTAATGCTTTGGTCTCATAAGAAAAACTTCACTTTCTGCTATTTTTAGAATTAAAGTTCATTCGTCTATTTGGACAAACGTAGATTCTCATAATAATTTCTTTTCTTTTCATTATTTGGCACCATAAGATCATTCTACTCAATGGGAAAAATGACATTGATGCTTGGTTTAATATAAAAAGCTTCACTTTCCACCGTTTTATAGAATTAACAAGGATTCTCACAATAATCTCCTTTCTTTTCATGATTGCACATCATAAATATAATCTCCTCATTGGGATAAATGATATTGATGCTTTGGTTTCATAAAAAAAACTTCTCTTCCCACCACTTTTAGAATCAAAGTTCATCTATCAATTGTGATAAACATGGATTCACATAATAATCTCTATTCTTTTTAGGTTTGGGCACCATAAGCTCTTCTACTTTTTGGGATAAACAACATTGATGCTTTGGTTTCATTAAAAACTTCACTTTCCACCATTTTTAGAATTAAAGTTCATCTGTCAATTGGGACAAGCATGGATTCGCATAATAATTACCTTTTTTTTTAATGTTTGGGTAGCATAAGCTCGTTCAATTCATTGGGATAAATGACATTGATGCTTTGTTTTCATAAAAAAGCTTCACTTTCCACCATTTCTAGAATTAAAGTTTGTCTACCAATTGCGACAAACACGGATTCACATAATAACCTCATTTCTTTCATGATTGGGATCCATAAACTCATTCTCCTTATTGGGATAAAAGAATCGATGCTTTAGTTTTATATGAAAAACTCCACTTCCCACCATCTTTTCGAATCAAATTTCATCTGTCAGTTACGATAAACATAGATTCACATAATAATCTCTTTTTTTTTCATGATTGGACACCATAAGCACAATCTCTTCATTGGGATAAATGATATTGATGCTTTAATTTCATAAGTAAAACTTCTCTTCCCACCACTTTTAGAATCAAAGTTCATTTATCAATTGGGATAAACATGGATTCACGTAATAATCTTTATTTTTTTCAGGTTTGGGCACCATAAGCTTATTCTACTTTTTGGGATAAATAACATTGATGCTTTTGTTTCATTAAAAAAGCTTAACTTCCATCATTTAGGATTAAATTTCATCTGTCAATTGGGATATACATGGATTCACATAATAATCTCTTTTCTTTTCATGTTTCGGTAGCATAAGCTCGTTCTATTCATTGGGATAAATGACATTGATGCTTTGTTTTCATAGAAAAAGTTTCACTTTCCACCATTTTTAGAATTAAAGTTCATTTTTCAATTGCAACAAACAAGGATTCACATAATAATCTCCTTTCTTTCTCATGATTTGGAGGCATAAACTCATTCTCCTTATTGGGGTAAATGAATTGATGCTTTGGTTTTATATGAAAAACTCCACCGCCCACCATTTTTTAGAATCAAATTTTGTTTGTCAATTGAGATAAACACAGATTCATATTATAATCTCCTTTTTTTTCATGATTGGACACCATAAGCACAATCTCCTCATTGGGATAAATGATATTGATGCTTTGGTTTCATACAAAAAATTTCTCTTCCCACCACTTTTAGAATCAAAGTTTAACTATTAGTTGGGATAAATATGGATTCACATAATAATCTCTATTCTTTTCGGGTTTGGGCACCATAAGCTCATTCTACTTTTTGGAATAAACAACATTGATGCTTTGGTTTCATTAAAAAAGCTTCATTTTCCACCATTTTTAGAATTAAAGTTCATTTGTCAATTGGGATAAACACGAATTCGCATAATAATCTCATTTCTTTCCATGTTTGGGTAGCATAAGCTCATTCTATTCATTGGAATAAATGACATTGATACTTTGTTTTCATAAAAAAACTTCACTTTTCACCATTTTTAGAATTAAAGTTCGTCTGTCAATTGCGACAAACACAGATTCACATAATAATCTCATTTCTTTTCATTATTTGGAGCCGTAAACTCATTCTCCTCATTGGGATAAATGAATCGATGCTTTGGTTTTATATGAAAGACTTCACTTCCCACCATTTTTTAGAATCAAATTTCATCTGTCAGTTGGGATAAATGCGGATTCACATAATAATCTCTTTTTTTTTCATGATTGACACCATAAACACAATCTCCTCATTGGAATAAATGACATTGATGCTTTGGTTTCATAAGAAAAACTTCTCTTCCCACCACTTTCAGAATCAAAGTTCATCTATCAACTGAGATAAACATGGATTCACGTAATAATCTATATTCTTTTTAGGTTTGGGCACTATAAGCTCATTCTACATTTTGGGATAAACAATATTGATGTTTTGGTTTTGTTAAAAAAGCTTCACTTTTCACCATTTTTAGAATTAAAGTTCATCTGTCAGTTGCGACAAACATGGATTCGCATAATAATCTCTTTTCTTTTCATGTTTGGGTAGCATAAGCTCATTTTATTCATTGGGATAAATGACATTGATGCTTTGTTTTCATAAAACATGCTTCATTTTCCACCATTTTTGAATTAAAGTTCATTTGTCAATTACAACAAGCACAGATTAACATAATAATCTCCTTTCATTTCATGATCAGGTGCCATGAACTCATTCTTCTCATTGGAATAAATGAATTGATGCTTTGGCTCCATATGAAAAACTCTATTTCCCATCATTTTTTAGAGTCAAATTTCATCTGTCAATTGGGATAAACACGGATTCACGTAATAATCTCTTTTTTTTTCATGATTAGACACCATAAACACAATCTTCTCACTAGGATAAATAATACTGATGCTTTAGTTTCATAAGAAAAACTTTTCTCTCCACCATTTTTAGAATAAAAGTTCATCTATCAATTAGGATAACATGGATTCACGTAATAATCTCTATCCTTTTCAGGGTTGGGCAACATAAACTTATTCTACTTTTTGGGATAAATAACATTGTTGCTTTGGTTTCATTAAAAAAGCTTTACTTTTTACCATTTTTAGAATTAAAGTTCATCTGTCAATTGGGACAAACACGGATTTACATAATAATCTCTTTTCTTTTCATGTTTGGGTAGCATAAGCTTGTTTTATTCATTGGGATAAATGACATTGGTGCTTTGTTTTCATAAAAAAAGCTTCACTTTCCACCATTTTTAGAATTAAAGTTCATCTATCAATTGTGACAAACATGGATTCACATAATAATCTCTTTTCCTTTCATGATTGGGAGCCATAAACTCATTCCCTTTATTAGGATAAATGAATTGATGTTTTGGTTTTATATGAAAAACTCCACTTCCCAGCATTTTTTAGAATCAAATTTCATTTGCCAGTTGGGATAAACATGGATTCACATAATAATCTCCTTTCTTTTCATGATTGGACACCATAAACATAATTTCCTCATTAGGATAAACGATATTGATGCTTTGGTTTCATAAGAAAAACTTATCTTCCCACCACTTTTGGAATCAAAGTTCATCTATCAATTGGGATAAACATGGATTCACATAATCATCTATATTCTTTTCAGGTTTGGGCACCATAAGCTTATTTTATTTTTTGGGATAAACAACATTGATGCTTTGGTTTCATTAAAAAAGCTTCACTTTCCACCATTTTTTAGAATTAAAGTTCATCTGTCAATTAGGACAAGCACGGATTTGTATATTAATCTCCTTTCTTTTCATGTTTGGGTAGCATAAGCTCATTTTATTCATTGGGATAAATGACATTGATACTTTGTTTTCATAAAAAAAGGTTCACTTTTCACCTTTTTTAGAATTAAAGTTCATCTGTTAATTGTGACAAACAAGGATTCAAATAATAATCTCCTTTCTTTTCATGATTGGGAGCCATAAACTCATTCTCCTTATTGGGATAAATGAATCGATGCTTTGGTTTCATATGAAAAACTCCACTTTCCATCATTTTTTAGAATTAAATTTCATCTGTCAGTTGGGATAAACGCGAATTCACTTAATAATCTCTTTTCTTTTCATGATTGGGCACCTTAAACACATTTTTCTCATTGGGATAAATGATATTAATACTCAGTTTCAAAAGAAAAACTTCACTTCCTACCAGTTTTTACAATCAAAGTTTTTCTATCTATTGGGACAAACACGGATTCACCTAATAATCTCATTTCTTTTCATGATTAAGAACCATCAACTCATTCTTTTCATTGGAATAAATGACATTGATGTTTTTATTTCATAAAAAAGTTTTTCTTTCAATCATTTTCTAGAATCAAAGTTCGTGTGTCAATTAGGACAAACATGGATTCACATAATAATCTCCTTTATTTTCTTGTTTGGATAGCATAAGCTTTTTCTACACATTGGGAGACATTGATGCTTTGGTTTCATAAAAAAAGCTTCACTTTCCACTAGATTTAGAATTAAAGTTCGCCCGTTGATTTGGACAAACATAGATTCACATAATAATCTCCTTTTTTTTCATTATTTAGCACCATAAGCTTATCCTACTCATTAGGATAAATGACATTGATGCTTCGGTTTCATACAAAAAGCTTCACTTTCCTTCATTTTTATAGAATTATAGCTTGTCTGTCAATTATGAAAAACATAGATTCGCATAATAATTTTCTTTGTTTTCATGATTGGGTGCCATAAACTCATTCTTCTCTGTGAGATAAATAAATTAATGCTTTAGTTTTATATGAAAAACCTCACTTCACACCATATTTTAGATTCAAATTTCATCTTACAATTAAGATAAACATAGATTCACATAATAATCTCCTTTCTTTTCTTGATTGGGCACTTTAAACACATTCTCCTTATTGGGATAAATGATATTGATGCTCAGTTTCATAAGAAAAACTTCACTTCCTACCATTTTTTACAATCAAAATTCATATGTCAATTGGGACAAACACAGATTCACATAATAATCTCATTTTTTTTCATGATCAGGAACCATAGGCTCATTCTCATCATTGGGATAAATTACACTGATGCCTTGGTTTCATAAGTAAAGTTTTTCTTTTAACACTTTTTGGAATTAAAGTTTATGTGCCAATTAGGAAAAAAATGGATTCGCATAATAATCTCTATTCTTTTCATGTTTGGGCACCATAAGCTCATTCTACATATTGGGATAAATGATATTGATCCTTTGGTTTAAAAAAAATCTTCACTTTCCACCATTTTTAGAATTAAAGTTCATTTGTCAATTGGGATAAACACGAATTCGCATGATAATCTCCTTTCTTTCCATGTTTGGCCGCTACAAGCTTATTCTGTTCATTGGGATAAATGACATTGATGCTTTGGTTTCATAAAAAAGCTTCACTTTTGGCTATTTTTAGAATTAAAGTTCATCTGTCAATTACGACAAACACAAATTCTTATAATAATTTCCATTCTTTTAATGATTGGGTACCATAAACCGATTCTACTAATTAGGATAAATGAATTGATGCTTTGATTTCATAAGAAAAACTTCACTTCTCACCAATTTTTAAAATCAAATTTTGCTTGCCAATTGGGATAAACATGAATTCATGTAATAATCTCCTTTCCTTTCATGATTGGGCACTTAAACATATTCTCCTTATTGGGAAAATTGGTATTGATGCTCGGTTCCATAAGAAAAACTTCACTTCCTACCATTTTTTGCAATTAAAGTTCATCTGTCAATTGGAAAAAATAGGGATTGGTATAATAATCTCTTTTTTTTTTCATGATTAGGAACCATAAACTCATTTTATTCATTGGGTTAATGACATTGATGCTTTGGTTTTATAAGAAATGCTTTTCTGTTAGCCATTTTTTAGAATCAAAGTTCATGTGTCAATTAGGACAAACATGGATTGACATAATAATCTTTTTTCTTTTCATGTTTGGGTGCCATAGATCGTTCTATTCATTGGGATAGATGACATTGATGCTTTGGTTTAATACAAAAAGCTCCACTTTCCACCATTTTATAAAATTAAAGTTCGTATGTCAATTTGGACAAACACGGATTCACATAATAATCTCCTTTCCTTTTATGATTGGGCACCATAAACACAATCTCCTTATTGGGATAAATGTTATTCATGCTTTTATTTCATAAGAAAACCTTCTCTTCCCACCATTTTTAGAATCAAAGTTCATCTATCAATTATGATAAATGTGGATTCATGTAATATTTTTCTTTCTTTTCATGATTAGGAACCTTATTTTCCTCATCAAGAAAAATGGCATTAATGCTTGGTTTAATAAGAAAAACTTCACTTCCTACCATTTTTTATAATCAAAATTCACACGTCAATTGGGATAAAATTAGATTTGCATAATAATCTCTTTTCTTTTCATGATTAGGAACCACAAGCTCATTCTTCTCATTGGGATAAATAACATTGATGCTTTGGTTTTATAAGAAAAGCTTATCCTTCAACCATTTTTTAGAATCAAAGTTTATGTGTCAATTGGGATAAAGATGGATTCAAGTAATAAGCTTTTTTCTTTTCATGATTGGCCACCTCAAGCTCGTTCTACTAATTGGGATAAATGATATTGATGCTTTGGTTTCATAAGAAAAATTTATCTTCCTACTAGTTTTAGAATCAATGTTCATCTATCAATTATGATAAACACAGATTCATGTAAAAATCTCTTTTTATTTCATGATTAGGAACAATAAACTCATTTTTCTCATTAGGATAAATTATATTGATGCTTTGGTTTCAGAAGAAAAGCTTTTCTTTCAACCATTTTTTATAATCAAACTTTATGAGTCAATTAGGGCAAACATGAATTCACACAATAATCTCCATTAGTTTCATGTTTGGACACCATAAGCTTGGTCTACTCATTGGGATAAATGACATTGATGTTTTGGTTTCATAAAAAAAGCTTTACTTTTCACCATTTTTAGAATTAAAATATATCTATCAATTAAGGCAAACATGGGTTCACATAATAATCTCATTTCTTTTTATATTTGGGCACCATAAGCTCATTCTATTTATTGGGATAAATGACATTGATGCTTTGGTTTCATAGAAAAAGCTTCACATTCCACCATTTTTAAAAATAAAAGTTTGTTTGTTGATTGAAATAAACACGGATTCACATAACAATCTTCTTTATAAACTCATTGTCCTTATTGGGATAAATGAATTAATGCTTTGGTTTGATAAGAAAAACTTCTCGCTTTTTTTAATCAAATTTTGTCTGTCAATTGGAAAAACACATATCCACATAATAATCTCTTTTCTTTTCATGATTGGGCACCTTAAACACATTCTCCTAATTGGGATAAATGATATTGACGCTCGGTTTCATAAGAAAAAATTCACTTTCTACAATTTTTTGCAACCAATATTCATCTGTTAATTGGGAAAAACGTGAATTCACATAATAATCTCCTTTCTTTTCATGATTGGGCACCTTAAACACATTCTTTTAACAAGGATAAAAGATATTGATGCTTGATTTCATAAGAAAAACTTCACTTCCTACCATTTTTTACAACCAATATTCATCTGTCAATTGGGACAAACACGAATTCACATAATAATCTCCTTTCTTTTCATAATTAGGAACCATAAACTTATTCTTATCATTATGATAAATGACAATGATGCTTCAATTTCATAAGAAAAGATTTTCTGTCAACCATTTTCTAGAATCAAAGTTTGTGTCGCAATTCGGACAAACACAGATTCACAAAATAATCTTCTTTCTTTTGATGCTTGGGCACTATAAGCTTGTTTTACTCATTGGGATAAATGACATTGATGCCTTGGTTTCATAAAAAATGCTTTACTTTCCTCAAGTTTTAGAATTAAAGTTTGCCTGTCGCTTTGGACAAACATAGATTCATATAATAATCTCTTCCTTTCATTATTTGGCACCATAAGCTTGTTCTATTGATTAGGATAAATGACATTGATGCTTTGGTTTCATACAAAATGCTTCACTTTCCACTAGTTTATAGAATTAAAGCTCGTATGTTAATTTGACAAACACAGATTCACATAATAATTACTTTTTTTCCTGATTGGGCGCCATAAACATAATCTCCTTTTTAGGATAAATGATATTGATGCTTTGGTTTCATAAGAAAAATTTCTCCTCCCACCATTTATAGAACCATAGTTCATTAATCAGTTGGGTTAAACACAGATTCACGTAATAGCCTTATCTCTTTTCGTGATTAGGAGCTATAAACTTAATTTCAATTGGATAAAGGATATTAATGCTTTGGTTTCATAAGAAAAGCTTTTCTTTCAACCATTTTTTAGAATCAAAGTTCATGTGTCAATTAGGACAGACACAGATTCACATAATAATCTCATTTCTTTTCATGTTTGGGCACCATAAGCTCGTTCTATGCATTGGGATAAATGACATTGATGCTTTAGTTTCATAAAAAAAGCTTCTCTTTCCATTATTTTTAGACTTAAAGTTCATCTGTCAACCAGGAAAAACATGGATTCACGTAATAATCTCTTTTCTTTTCATGATTGGGCACCATAAGCTCGTTCTACTCATTGGGATAAATGACATTGATGCCTTCATTGCATAAGAAAATCTTTACTTCCCACCATCTTTTATAATCAAATTTCGTATGTCAATTGGGATAAATATGGACTCACATAATAATCTCCTTTCTTTTCATGATTGGGCACCTTAAATACATTTTTCTCATTGGGACAAATGATATTGATGCTCGGTTTCATAAGAAAAACTTCACTTCCTATCACTTTTAGAATCAAAGCTTATCTATTAATTAGGACAAACACGAATTCCTGTGATAATCTCTTTTCTTTTCATGATTAGGAACCATAAACTCATTCTCGTCATTGGGATAAATGACATTGATGCTCTGGTTTCACAAGAAAAGCTTTTCTTTCAACCATATTCTAGAATCAAAGTTCATGTGTCAATTAGGGCAAACACGAACTCACATAATAATCTCCTTTCTTTTCATATTTAGGCACCATAAGCTTGTTCTACTCATTGGGATAAATAAGATTGATGCTTTGGTTTTATAAAAAAGCTTCACTTTCCATAAGTTTTAGAATTGAAGTTCGCCCGTTGCTTTGGATAAACACAGATTCACATAATAATCTTCTTTTTTTTTTTTCATTATTTGGCATCATAAGCTCATTCTACTAATTAGGATAACTGACATTGATGCTTTGGTTTCATACAAAATGCTTCACTTTGCACTAGTTTATAGAATTAAAGTTTGTATGTTAATTTTGACAAACATGGATTCGCATAATAATCTCCTTTCCTTTCCTGATTGGGCACCGTAAATACAATCTCCTCTTTCGGATAAATGAGATTGATGTTTTGGTTTCATAAGAAAAATTTCTCTTCCCACCATTTATAGAATCATAGTTCATCTATTAGTTGGGATAAATACAGATTCATATAATAGCCTCCTTTCTTTTCATGATTAGGAGCCATAAACTCAATCTCCTCGTTCAGATAAAAGATATTAATGCTTTGGTTTCATAAGAAAAGCTTTTTTTCAACCATTTTTAGAATCAAAGTTCATGTGTCAATCAGGACAAACAAGGATTCACATAATATCTCTTTTTTTTTCTCATGTTTGAGCACCATTAGCTCAGTCCACTCATTAGGATAAATGGCATTGATGCTTTGGTTTCATAAAAAGGCTTCAGTTTCCACTATTTTTAGAATTCAAGTTCGTCTGTCAATTGGGACAAACAAGAATTCGCATAATAATCTTCTTTCTTTTCATTATTTGGCACCATAAACTTATTTTACTCATTGGGATAAAAGACATTGATGTTTTGGTTTCTTACAAAAAGCTTCACTTTTCCTCATTTTATAGAATTGAAGTTCGTATGTCAATTTGAACAAACATGAACTCGCACAATAATCTCTTTTCTTTTCATGATTGGGCACTATAAACACACTCTCCTTATTGGAATAAATGATATTCAAGCTTTGGTTTTATAAGAAAAATTTCTCCTCCTATAATTTTTAGAATCAAAGTTCGTCTATCAATTTGGATAAATACGAATTCATGTAATAATCTCTTTTCTTTTCCTGATTAGGAACTATAAACTCATTCTCCTTATTCGGATAAAAGATATTGATGCTTTGGTTTCATAAGAAAAGCTTTTCTTTCAACCATTTTCTATAATCAAAGTGTGTGTCTTAATTAGGACAAGCACGGATTCACATAATAATCTCCTTCTTTTTTCATGTTTCGGCACCATAAGTCCGTTCTACTCATTGGGATAAATGATGTTGATGCTTTGGTTTCATAAAAAAAGCTTCACTTTTCACCATTTTTAGAATTAAAGTTCATCTATCAATTGCAACAAACACAGATTCACATGATAATCTCTTTTCTTTTCACGTTTGAGCACTATAAGCTCATTCTATTCATTGGGATAAATGACATGATGCTTTGGTTTCATAAAAAAAGCTTCACATTTCACCATTTTTAGAATTAATGTTCATGGGTTAGTTAGGAGAAACACGAGTTCATATAATAATCTCTCTTTTGATGTTTGGACACCATAAGCTCATTCTATTCATTGGGATAAATGACATTGACATTTTGGTTTCATAAAAAAAGCTTCACTTTCCACCATTTTTAGAATTAAAGTTCATCTTTCAATTAGGACAAATATGAATTTGCATAATAATCTTCTTTCTTTTCATGATTAGGCGTCATAAACTCACTCTTCTCATTGGGATAAATGAATTAATGTTTTGATTTCATAAGAAAAACTTCACTTCCTACCATTTTTTAGTCAAATCTCGTCTGTCAATTGGGAAAAACATAGATTCACGTAATAATCTCTTTTCTTTTCATGATTGGGTACCTTAAACATGAGCACCTCATTGGGATAAATGATATTGATGTTCGGTTTTATAAGAAAAGCTTCACTTGCTACCATTTTTTACAATTAAAGTTCATTTGCCAATTAGGAAAAATATGGATTCGTATAATAACCTTATTTCTTTTCATGATTAAGAACCATAAAATCATTCTACTCATTGGTATAAATGACATTGATGCTTTGGTTTCATAAGAAAAGTTTTTCTTTCAATCATTTTTTGGATTCAAAGTTTGTGTCTCAATTAGGACAAACACGGATTCATAAAATAATCTCCTTTGTTTTCATGTTTGGGCACCATAAGCTTGTTCCACTCATTGGGATAAATTATATTAATGGTTTGGTTTCACAAAAAAAGCTTCACATTCCACCACTTTTAGATTTAAAATTCATCTGTCAAATGGGAAAAAAAAGGATTCGCATAATAGTCTTCTTTCTTTTCATTATTTGGCACCATAAGCTCATTTTACTCATTGGGATAAATGACATTGATGCTTTGGTTTCATACAAGAAGCTTTACTTTCTACCATTTTATCGAATTAAAGTTTGTATGTTAATTTGAACAAACATAAATTCACACAATAATCTGCTATCTTTTCATGATTCAACACCATAACCAGAATCTTCTTATTAGGATAAATGATATTGATGCTTTGGTTTCACAAGAAAAACTTCTCCTCCCACCATTTATAGAATCAAAGTTCATCTATTAATTAGGATAAACACAGAGTCATGTAATAATCTTTTTTTCTTCATGATTAGTAACCATAAACTCATTCTCCTCATTCGGATAAAAGATATTAATGCTTTGGTTTCATAAGAAAAGCTTTTCTTTCAACTATTTTTCAGAATCAAAGTTCATGTCTCAATTAGGACAAACATAGTTTCACATAAAAATCTCATTTCTTTTTATGTGTGGGCACCGTAAACTTGTTCCATTCATTGGGATAAATGACATTGATGGTTTAGTTTCATAAAAATACTTCACATCCCACCATTTTAGAGTTAAAGTTTGTATGTCCATAGGGACAAAAAAGGATTCGCATAATAATCTCATTTCTTTTCATTATTTACTACCATAAGCTTGTTTCACTCATTGGGATAAATGACATTGGTGCTTTAGTTTTGTACAAAAAGCTTCACTTTCTGCCATTTTAAAGAAGTACAGTTAGTATATCAATTTGAATAAACAAGGATTTGCACAATAACATCCTTTCTTTTCATGATTGGGCATGATAAACACAATCTCCTTATTACAATAAATGATATTCATGCTTTGGTTTCATAAGAAAAACTTTTCCTCCCACCATATTTGAATCAAACTTTATCTATCAATTAGGATAAACGTGGACTCATATAATAATCTTCTTTCTTTTCATGATTGGGAACGATAAACTCATTCTCCTCATTTGGATAAAAGATACAGATACTTTGATTTCATAAGAAAAACTTCTCCTCCTACCATTTTTAGAATAAAAGTTCATCTATCAATTGGGATAAACACGGATTCATGTAATAATCTCCTTTCTCTTCAAGATTAGGAATGATAAACTCATTCTTCTCATTCGGATAAAGGATATTAATGCTTTGGTCTCATAAGAAAAGCTTTTCTTTAAACTATTTTTTACAATCAAAGTCCATGTGTCAATTAAGACAAACATAGATTCACATAATAATCTCTTTTCTTTTCATGTTTGGCTACCATTAGCTCTTTCCACTCATTGGAATAAATGACGTTGACGCTTTGGTTTCATAAAAAAGCTTAAATTTCCATCATTTTTAGAATTAAAGTTCGTCTGTCAATTAGGACAAACACAGATTCACATGATAATTTCTTTTCTTTTAATGTTTGGGCACCGTAAGCTCATTCTATTCATTGGGATAAATGACATTGATGCTTTAGTTTCATAAAAAAGCTTTACGTTCCACCATTTTTGGAATTACAGTTCATGTGTTAGTTAAGGCAAAAATAAATTCACATAATAATCTCCTTTTTTTTTCATGTTTGGGCACCACAAGCTCATTCTATTCATTGCGATAAATAACATTAATGCTTTGGTTTCTTCAAAAAAAGCTTTACTTTCCATTATTTTTAGAATTAAAGTTTATCTGTCGATTGGGACAAACACGGATTTGTATAATAATCTCTTTTCTTTTCATGATTGGGCGCCATAAACTCATTCTCCTCATTGGGATGAATGAATTGATGCTTTGGTTTCATAAGAAAAACTTCACTTCCCACCATTTTTTGGAATCAAATTTCATTTGTCAATTGGGATAAACACAGATTCATGTAATAATCTCCTTTCATTTCATGATTGGGCAACTTAAACACATTTATCTCGCTGGGATAAATGATATTGATGCTCGATTTTGCAAGAAAAACTTCACTTCCTACCATTTTTTACAATCGAAGTTCATCTACTAATTGGGAAAAACATGTTTTTGTATAATAACCTCTTTTCTTTTCATGATTAGGGACCATAAACTTATTCTATTCATTGGGATAAATGATATTGATACTTTGATTTCATAAGAAAATCTTTTCTTTCAACCATTTCTTAGAATCAAAGTTCACGTGTCAATTAGGACAAACATAAATTCACATAATAATCACTTTTCTTTTCACGTTTGGGAGCCATATTCTCATTCTACTCATTGGGATAAATGACATTGATGCTTGGTTTCATAAGAAAAACTTCACTTCCTATCATTTTTACAATCAAAGTTCGTCTGTCAATTAGGACAAAAGTGGATTCACATAATAATCTTATTTCTTTTCGTGATTAGGAACCATAAACCCATTCTCCTCATTGGGATAAATGACATTGATGCTTTGGTTTCATTAGAAAAGCTTATCTTTCAACCCTTTTTTAGAATCAAAGTTCATGTGTCAATTGGGATAAACACGGATTCAAGTAATAATCTCTTTTTTTTTCAAGATTGGGCACCTTAAGCTCATTCTACTCATTGGGATAAATGATATTGATGCTTTTATGTCATAGAAAAAGCTTCATTTTCCACCATTTTTAAAATTAAAGTTCATCTGTCAAAGAGGACAAACATGGATTTGCATAATAAATTAGTTGGCACCGTAAGCTCGTTCTATTCATTGGGATAAATGACATTGATGCTTTGGTTTCATAAAAAAAACTTCACTGTCCATAATTTTATAGAATTGAAATTCATATATCGATTTGGATAATCACGTATTCACGTAATAATCTCTTTCCTTTTCATGATTAGGAACCATAAATTCATTCTCCTCATTAGGGTAAGTGACATTGCTTTGGTTTCATAAGGAAAGTTTTTCTTTCAACCATTTTTTGGAATCAGAGTTCATGCGCCAATTGGAACGAACACATGTTCCATAAGCTCATTCTACTCATTGGGATAAATGGCAATGATGGTTTGGTTTCATAATAAAAGCTTCACTTTCCACCAATTTTAGAGTTAAATGTCATCTATCAATTGTAACAAACAAGGCTTCACATAATAATCACCTTTTTTTTTGGTTATTTGTTACCATAAGCTCGCTCTTCTCATTGGCATAAATGCAATTAGTGCTTTGGTTTCAAACAAAAAGCTTAACTTTCCACCACTTTACAGAATTAAAGTTCATATGTCAATTTGAATAAACACAGATTTGCAAAATAGTCTCATTTCCTTTTATGATTAGGCACTATAAACAGAATATCCTCATTGGAATAAATGATATTGATGCTTTGGTTTCAGAAGAAAAACTTCTCCTCCCACCATTTTTAGAATCAAAGTTCGTCTATCAGTTGGGATAAACATGGATTCATGTAATAATCTTCTTTCCTTTCATGATTAGGAATGATAAACTCAATCTCCTCGTTTGGATAAAAGATATTGATGCTTTGGTTTCATAAGAAAAGCTTTTCTTTCAACCATTTTTTAGAATCAAAGTTCATATGTTAATTAGGACAAACACAGATTCACATAATAATCTCCTTTCTTTTCATGTTTGGGTACCATAAGCTCCTTCCACTTGTTGGAATAAATGGTGTTAATGATTTGGTTTCATGAAAAAAGCTTAAATTTCCACCATTTTTATAATTAAAGTTTGTCTGTCAATTAGGACAAACATGGATTCACATGATAATCTCTTTTCTTTTCATATGTGGGCACCATAAGCTCATTCTATTCATTGTGATAAATGACATTGATGCTTTGGTTTCATAAAAAAGGCTTCATATTCCATATTTTTGGAATTAAAGTTCATATGTCAGTTAGGACAAAAATGGATTCACATAACAGTCCCCCTTCTTTTCATATTTGGGCACCATAAGCTCATTCTATTCATAGGGATAAATGCCATTGATGCTTTGGTTTCCTAAAACAAGCTTCACTTTCCACCATTTTTAGAATTAAAGTTTGTCTATCAAATGAGACAAACATGGATTTGCATAATAATCTCCTTTCCTTTCATGATTAGGTGCCATAAACTCATTCTCCTCATTGGGATAAATGAATTGATGCTTCACTTTCATAAGAAAAACTTTAATTCCTACCTTTTTTAAAGCAAATTTTGTCTATCAATTGGGATAAACACGGATTCATGTAATAATCTCCTTTCTTTTCATGATTGGGTGCCTAAAACATAGTCACCTCATTGGGAGAGATGATATTGATGCTCGGTTTCTTAAGAAAAAGTTCACTTCCTACCATTTTTTACAATCAAAGTTCTTCTGTCAATTAGGAAAAATACGAATTTGTATAATAATCTCCTTTCTTTTCATGATTAGAAATAATAAGTTCATTCTACTCATTGGGATAAATGACATTGATGCTTTGGTTTCATAAAAAAATCTTTTCTTTCAACCATTTTTTAGAATAAAAGTTTGTGTGTCAATTATGACAAATACGGATTCATGTGATAATCTCTTTTTTTTTTCATGTTTGGGAGCATAAGCTCATTTTACTCATTGGAATAAATGACATTGGTGCTTTGGTTTCATACCAAAAGCTTCATTTTTCATCATTTTATAGAATTAAAGTTCATATGCCAATTTAGACAAACACGGATTCACGTAATAATTTCCTTGTTTTTCATGATTGGGTACATAAACACAATCTCCTTACTAGTATAAATGATATTCATACTTTGGTTTCAAAAGAAAAACTTCTCTTCCCACCATTTTTAGAATCAAAGTTCATCTATCAATTGGGATAAGCACAAATTCATGTAATAATCTCCTTTCTTTTCATGATTGGGTGCCTAAAACATATTCACCTCATTGGGAGAGATGATATTGATGCTTGGTTTCTTAAGAAAAAGTTCAGTTCCTACCATTTTTTACAAACAAAGTTCATCTGTCAATTAGGAAAAATACGAATTTGTATAATAATCTCCTTTCTTTTCATGATTAGAAATAATAAGTTTATTCTACTCATTGGGATAAATGACATTGATGCTTTGGTTTCATAAAAAAAATCTTTTCTTTCAACCATTTTTTAGAATAAAAGTTCGTGTGTCAATTAGGACAAATACGGATTCATGTGATAATCTCCTTTCTTTTCATGTTTGGGAGCATAAGCTCATTTTACTCATTGGAATAAATGACATTGATGCTTTGGTTTCATACAAAAAGCTTCATTTTTCATCATTTTATAGAATTAAAGTTCGTATGCCAATTTAGACAAACACGAATTCATTAATAATTTTGCTTGTTTTTCATGATTGGGCACCATAAACACAATCTCCTCACTGGTATAAATGATATTCATGCTTTGGTTTCAAAAGAAAAACTTCTCTTCCCACCATTTTTAGAATCAAAGTTCATCTATCAATTGGGATAAGCACGAATTCACGTAATAATCCCCTTTCTTTTCATGATTAGGAGCCATAAACTCATTGTCCTGATCAGGATAAGTGACATTGATGCTCGATTTCATAAGAAAAACTTCACTTCCTACCATTTTTTGCAATCAATGTTTGTCTGTCAATTGGGATAAAAATGGACTTGCATAACAATGTCCTTTCTTTTCATGATTAGGAACCATAAACTTGTTCTCCTCATTAGGATAAATGACATAGATACTTTGGTGTCATCAGAAAAGCTTATCTTTCAACCATTTTCTAGAATCAGTGTTCGTGTGTCAATTGGGATAAACATGGATTCAAGTAATAATTCCATTTCTTTTCATGATTGGGCACCTTAATCTTGTTTTACTCATTGAGATAAATGACATTGACGCTTTGGCTTCATAAAAAAAAGCTTTACTTTGCACCTTTTTTAGAATTAAAGTTTATTTCAATTGAGACCAACATGGATTTACATAATAAATTATTTAGCACCGTAAGCTCATTGTAGTCATTGGAATAAATGACATTGATGCTTTGGATTCATAAAAAAAGCCTCACTTTCCACTATTTTATAGAATTAAAGTTCATACGTCAATTTCGATAAACATGGATTCACACAATAATCTATTTTCTTTCTATGATTAGGCACCATAAAGATAATCTCCTCATTGGGATAAATGATATTGACGCTTTAGTTTCATAAGAAAAACTTTTCTTCCCAACACTTTTAGAATCATAGTTCATCTATCAATTAAGATAAACATGGATTCACAAATTGTTTCCTTTCTTTTCATGATTAGGAGCCATAAACTCAATCTCCTCATTCAAATAAAAGATATTGATGCTTTGGCTTTATAAGAAAATCTTTTCTTTCAACCATTTCTTAGCATCAAAGTTCGTGTGTCAATTAGGACAAACATGGATTCACATAGTAATCTCCTTTATTTTCACATTTAGGCACCATAAGCTCATTCTACTCATTGGAATAAATGACAATGATGCTTTGGTTTCATGAAAAAAGCTTCACTTTTCACCCTTTTTAGAATTAAAGTTCATATATCAATTGGGAAGAAACATGGATTTGCATAATAGTCTCCTTTCTGTTCTTGATTAGGCATCATAAACTCATTCTCCTCCTTAGGATAAATGAATTTACGCTTTGGTTTTAGAAGAAAAACTTTTCTTTCAAGCATTTTTTAGAATCAAAGTTTCTGTGTCAATTAGGACCAACACGAATTTACATAATAATCTTTTTTCTTTTCATGTTCGGGCACCATAAGCTTATTTTACTCATTGGGATAAATGACATTAATGCTTTGGTTTCAAAAAAAAAGCTTTACTTTCCACTATTTTTAGAATTAAAGTTTGTTAATTAGCAAAAACATAGATTTGCATAATAATTTCCTTTTTTTCATTATTTGGCACAATAAGCTCATTCTACTCATTGGGATAAATGACATTGATGCTTTAGTTTCGTATAGAAAGCTTCACTTTCCACCATTTCATAGAATTAAAATTCATATGTTAGTTTGAACAAACACAGATTCACACAATAATCTTCTTTCTGTTAATGATTAGGCACCATAATCACAATCTCTCCATTGGGATAAATGATATTCATGCTTTGGTTTCATAAGAAACACTTCTCCTCCCACCATATTTATCTATTAATTGGGATAAACACGAATTTACGTTATAATCTCTTTTTTTTTCATGATTAGGAACCATAAACTTATTCTCTTTATTGGCATAAATGACATTAATGTTTTGGTTTCATAAGAAAAGCTTTTCTTTCAGCCATTTTTTAGAATCAAAGTTCCTGTACAAACTAGGACAAACACGGATTCATATAATAATCTTTCTTTTTTTCATGTTTAGGCACCATAAGTTCATTTTCCTCATTGGGATAAATGATATTGATGCTTTGGTTTCATAAGGAAAACTTTTCTTCCCACTATTTTTAGAATCAAAATTCATCTATCAATTGGGATAAACACAGATTCATATAATAATCTATTTTCTTTTCATGATTAAGAACCATAAACTCATTCTCCTTAGTTGGATAAAAGATATTGATGCTTTGGATTCATAAGAAAAGCTTTTCTTTCAGCTACTTTTTAGAATTGAAGTTCATATGTCAATTAGGATAAACAAGGATTCATATAATAATCTCCTTTCTTGTCATGTTTAGGCACCATGAGCTTGTTCTATTCTTTAGGATAAATGACATTGATGCTTTAGTTTCATAAAAAAGGCTTCACATTCCACATTTTTAGATTTAAAGTTCGTCTGTCAATTGCGATAAACATAAATTGGCATAATAATTTTTTTTTTCTTTTCATGATTGGGCACCATAAACCCATTCTCCTTATTTGGATAAATGAATTGATACTTTGGTTTCATAAGAAAAACTTCACTTCCCACCATTTTTCAGAATCAAATTTCGTTTGTTAATTGGGATAAACATGGATTTATGAAATAAACTCCTTTCTTTTCATGATTGGGCACCTAAAAAACATTCTCCTTATTAGGATAAATGATATTGATGCTTTAGTTTCATAAGAAAAATTTCACTTTCTACTATTTTTTGAATTAAAGTTCATCCATCGATTTGGATAAACATAGATCCATGTAATAATCTCCTTCTTTTTCATTATTTGACACCATAAGCTCATTCTACTCATTGCGATAAATGACATTGGTGCTTTGATTTCATATAAAAAGCTTCACTTTCCATCATTTTATAACAATAAAGTTCGTATGTCAATTTGGACAAACATAGATTCACACAATAATTTCCTTTCTTTTATTATTTGGCACCATAAGCTCATTTAACTCATTTGGATAAAAGACATTGATGCTTTGGTTTTATACAAAAAGCTTTGCTTTCCAGCATTTTATAGAATTATAGTTCGTATGACAATTTGAACAAGCATGGATTCATACAATAATCTCTTTTCATTTCATAATTAGGCACCATAAACACAATCTCCTTACTGGGATAAATGATATTCATGCTTTGGTTTCATAAGAAAAACTTTTCCTCCCACCATTTTAGAATCAAAGTTCATCTATCAATTGGGACAAACAGGATTCACGTAATTATCTCATTTTTTTTCATGAATAGGAACCATAAACTCATTCTCCTTTTTTGGATAAAGGATATTGATGCTTGGTCTAATAAGAAAAGCTTTTTTTTCAACTATTTTTTAGAATCAAAGTTCATGTGTCAAATAGGACAAACACAGACTCCTTTCATTTCATGTTTGGGCACCATAAGCTTGATGTACTCATTGGGATAAATGACATTGATGCTTTGGTTTTATAACGAAAGCTTCACTGCCCACCACTTTTAGAATTAAAGTTTATCTATCAGTTAGGATAAACACGGATGTGCATAATAATATCTTTTCTTTTCATGTTTGGGCACCATGAGCTCGTTATATTCATTGGGATAAATGACATTGATGCTTTGGTTTCATAAAAAAAGCTTTACTTTTCACCTTTTTTAGAATTAAAGTTCAATTGGGACAAACACAAATTCGCATAATTGTAACCCTGCTTTTCATGATTGGGCACCATAAGCTCATTCTGTTCATTGGGATAAATGGCATTGATGCTTTGGTTTCATTAAAAAAAACTTAACTTTCCACCTTTTTTAGAATTAAAGTTCATTTTCCAATTGGGACAAACACGGATTCGCATAATAATCTCTTTTCTTTTCATTATTTGGCACTATAAGCTCATTCTACTCATTGGGATAAATGACATTGATGCTTTAGATTCATACAAAAAGCTTTATTTTCCATCATTTTATATAATTAAAGGTCGTATGTTAATTTGGACAAACACGGATCACACATAATCTTTTTTCTTTTCATGATTGGGCACTATAAACGCAATCTCCTCATTGGGATAAATGATATTCATGCTTTGGTTTCATAAGAAAAACTTCTCTTTCTACCATATTTGGAGTCAAAGTTCATCTATCAATTGGGATAAACATGAATTCACATAATAATCTCCTTTCTTTTCAAGATTAGGAACCATAAAATCATTCTCCTCATTCGGATAAAACATATTGATGCATTGGTTTCATAAGAAAAACTTTTCTTTCAACCATTTTTTAGAGTCAAAGTTCATATGTCAATTAGGACAAACACAGATTCACATAATAATCTCCTTTCTTTTCATGTTTTGGCACCATAAGCTCGTTCTACTAAATAAGCTCGTTTCATGAAATTAAAGTTCATCTGTCAATTGGGAGAAACACGGATTCGCATGATAATCTTCTTTCTTTTCATATCTGCGCACCATAAGCTCGTTCTATTCATTGGGAAAAATGACATTGGAGGTTTCATAAAAAAAGCTTCACTTTCCACCATTTTTAGAATTAAAAGTTCATCTATCAATTGGGTCAAACATGGATTCGCATAATAATCTCTTTTCTTTTTGTGATTGCACGCCATAAACTCATTCTCTTTATTAGGGTAAATGACATTATGCTTTGGTTTCATAAGAAAAGCTTTTCTTTTAACCATTTTCTAGAATCAAAGTTCATGTGTCAATTAGGACAACCACGGATTGACATAATAATCTCTTTTTTTTTCCAGTTTAGGCACCATAAGCTCGTTCTACTTATCGGGATAAATGACATTAATGCTTTGGTTTCATAAAAAAGCTTCACTTTCCACCATTTTTAGAATTAAAGTCCATCCATCGATTTGACAAACATAGATTCACATAATAATCTCCTTTCTCTTCATTATTTGGTACCATAAGCTTTTCTACTTATTAGGATAAATGACATTGATTCTTTGGTTTCATAAAAAAAACTTTATTTTTCATAATTTTTAGAGTTAAAGCTTGTCTATCAATTGGGACAAACATGGATTCACGTAATAATCTCATTTTTTATCATTATTTGGCACCATATGGCCGTCCTACTTATTGAGATAAATGACATTGACGCTTTGGTTTCATACGAAAAGCTTCACTTTTCACCATTTTATAGTATAAAAGTTCATATGTCAATTTGGACAAACACAGATTCATACAACAATCTCCTTTCTATTCATTATTGGGGAGCATAAACACAATATCCTCATTGAGATAAATGATATTGATGCTTTGTTTCCATAAAAAAACTTCTCCTTCCACCGTTTTTAGGATCAAAGTTCATCTATCAATAGGGATAAACACGGATTCAGATAATAATCTCTTTTTTTTTTTCATGATTAGGAAGCATAAACTCGTTTTCTTCATTGGGATAAATGATATTGATGCTTGGTTTCATAATAAAAACTTCACTTCCTATCTTTTTTTACAATCAATGTTTGTCTATCAATTGGGACAAAAACTGATTCGCATAATAATCTCCTTTCTTTTCATGATTAGGAACCATAAACTTATTATCCTCATTAGGATAAATGGCATTCATGCTTTGGTTTCATAAGAAAAGCTTCTCTTTCAGCCATTTTTTAGAATCAAAGTTTATGCGTAAATTAGGATAAATGTAGTTTCAAGTAATAATCTCCTTCCTTTTCCTAATTGGGTCCCATAAACCATTTTTATTAATTGGGTTAAATGACATTGATGCGTTGGTTTCATAAAAATAGCTTCACTATCCACCATTTTTAGAATTAAAATTCATTTTTCAATTAGGACAAATATGGATTCGCATAATAATCACCTTTATTTTCATTACTTGGCACCATAAGCTCATTTTACTCATTGGGATAAATAAGGTTGATGCTTTGGTTTCATATGAAAAGCTTCGCTTTTGGCCATTTTTAGAATTAAAGTTTGCATTTCAATTTGAACATACATGGATTCACACAATAATCTTGTTTCTTTTCATGATTGGGCACCATAAACACAATCTTCTCATTAAGATAAATGACATTCATGCTTTGGTTTCATAAGAAAAACTTCTCCTCCCACCGTTTTTAGAATCAAAGTTCGTCTATCAATTGGTATAAGCAGGGGTTGACATAATAATCTCCATTCATTTCATGATTAGGAACCATAAACACATTCTCCCTATTGGGATAAATGACATTGATGACTTTGGTTTCATAAGAAAAACTTTTCATTCAACCAATTTTTATAATCAAACTTCATCTGCCAGTTAGGACAATCATGGATCCACATAATAATCTCTTTTCTTTTCATGTTTAGGCACCATAAGCTTATTCTACTCTTTAAGGTAAATGATATTGATGCATTGGATTCATAAGAAAAACTTTTTTTCCCATATTTTTTAAAATCAAAGATCATCTATCAATTAGGTTGAATGCAAATTCACATAATAATCTTCTTTTTTTTCATGATTAAGATCCATAAACTCATTCTTCTTATTTGAATAAAAGATATTGATGCTTTGGTTCCATAAAAAAAACTTTACCTTCCACCATTTTAAGAATTAAGGTTCGTTTGTTAATTAGGACAAACATTGATTTGCATAATAATCTCTTTTTTTTTTCATTATTTGCTCCATAAGCACGTTTTATTCATTGCGATAAATCATATTGATGCTTTGGTTTCATACAAAAAGCTTTAATTTTTGCCGTTTTATAGAATTAAAGTTCATATGTCAATTTGGACAAATACGAATTTACATAATAATCTCTTTTCTTTTCATGCTTGGGCACCATAAACAAAATCTCCTCATTCGGATAAATAATATTGATGCTTTGGTTCCAATAGAAAAACTTTTCTTCGTACCATTTTTGGAATCAAAGTTCATCTATCAATTGGGATAAACACAGATTCACATAATAATCTCCTTTCTTTTCATGATTAGGAACCGTAAACTCATTCCCCTCATTAGGATAAATGGCATTGATGTTTTGGTTTCATAAAAAAGCTTTACTTTCCACCATTTTTAGAATTAAAGTTTGTCTATCAATTGGGACAAACATAGATTCGCATAATAATAACCTTTCTTTTCATTATTTGGCACCATAAGCTCGTTCTATTCATTGGGATAAATGATATTGATGCTTTGGTTTCATACAAAATGCTACATTTTTCACCATTTTATAGAATTAAAGCTCGTATGTCAATTTGGAAAAACATGAATTCACACAATAATCTCCTTTCTATTCTTGATTGGGCACCATAAGCATAATTTTCTTATTGGGATAAATGATATTGATGGTTTGGTTTCATAGGAAAAACTTCTCTTCCCACCATTTTTAGACTTAAAGCTCGTATATTAATTGGAATAAACATAAATTCATGTAATAATCTTCTTTTTTTTTCATGATTAGGAACCATAAACTCAATCTCCTCATTGGGATAAATGACATTGATGCTCGGTTTCACAAGAAAAACTTTACTTCCTACCATTTTTTACAATCAAAGTTCATTTGCCAATGAGGACAAACATAGATTCGCATAGTAATCTTCTTTCTTTGCATGATTAAGAACCATAAACTCATTCTCCTTATTGGAATAAAAGACATTGATGCTTTGGTTTAACAAGAAAAGCTTTTCTTTCAACCATTTTTAGAATCAATGTTCATGTGTTAATTAGGGCAAACACGGATTCACATAATAATTGCTTTTTTGTCCTGTTTAGCACTATAAGCTCATTCTACTTATTGGGGTAAATGAATTGATGCTCTTACTGTCTTAAAAAAAGCTTTAGTTTCCACCGTTTTTAGAATTAAACTTTATCTGTCGATTGGGACAAACCCGAATTCGCATGATAATCTCCTTCCTTTCATGATTGGGCACCATAAACTCATTTTCCTTATTGGGATAAATGAATTCATACTTTGTTTTCATAAGAAAAACTTCACTTCCTACCCTTTTTTAGAATCAAATTTTGTCTGTTAATTGAGACAAACATGAATTTGCATAATAATCTCTTTTTTTTCATTATTTGGCAGATACACTCATTCTATTCATTAGGATAAATGATGTTGATGCTTAGGCATACAAAAAGCTTCACATTCCACCATTTTCTAGAATTAAGGTTTATATGTCAATTTGGACAAATATGAATTTACACAGTAATCTCATTTTTTTTCTTGATTGGGCACAATAAACACAATCTCCTCGTTGGGCTAAATGATATTGATGCTTTGGTTTCATGAGAAAAACTTTTCTTCCTACCATTTTTAGAATCCAAGTTTGTCTATCAATTGGAATAAACACAGATTCATATAATAATCTCATTTCTTTTCATGGTTAGGAACCATAAACTCATTCTCTTCTTTGGGATAAATGACATTGATGCTCGGTTTCATAGGGCAAACTTCACTTCCTATAATTTTTTACGGTCAAAGTTCATTTGTCATTTGGGATAGACATGGATTCGCATAATAATCTCATTTCTTTTCATGATTAGGAACCATGAACTCAATCTCCTCATTAAAATAAATGACATTGATACTTTGGTTTCATAAGAAAAACATTTCTTTTAACCATTTTTTAGAATCAAAGTTTGTGTGTTAATTGGGATAAACATAGATTCAAGTAATAATCTCTTTTTTTTCATGATTGGGCATCTAAGCTCGTTCTAGTCATTGGGATAAATGACATTGAAGCTTTGGCTTCATAAAAAAAGCTTCAATTTCCATCATTTTTAGAATTAAAGTTTGTCTATCAATTGGGACAAACATGGATTTGCATAATAGTCTTATCACCTTTCATGATTGGGTGCCATAAACTCATTCTCCTTATTAGGATAAATGAATTGATGCTTCAGTTTCATAAGAAAAACTTTACTTCCCACCATTTTTTAAAATTAAATTTCATCCTTTAATTGGGATAGACAGGATTCATATAATAATCTCTTTTGCTTTCATGATTGGGCACCGTAAACACATATCCTTATTGGGATGAATGATATTAATGCTCAATATCATAAAAAAAACTTTACTTCCTATCATTTTTTATAGTCAAAGTTCATCTGTCAAATAGGACAAACACAAATCCATAATAATCTCCTTTTTTTTCATGATTAGGAACCATAAACTCATTCTCCTCATTGAGACAAATGACATTAACACTTTGGTTTCATAAAAAAAGCTTTTCTGTCAACCATTTCTTAGAATCAAAGTTCATGTGTCAATTAAGACAAACACGTATTCAGATAATAATTTTATTTCGTTTCATGATTGGGCACCATAAGCTCATTCTTCTCATTTGGATAAATGACATTAATGCTTTGGTTTCATAAGAAATGCTTCACTTTCCACCATTTTTAGAATTAAAGTTTATCTGTCAATTAGGACAAGCACGGATTCACATAATAATCTCCTTTCTTTTTGTTATTTGGCACCATGAGCTCGTTCTACTCATTGGGATAAATTACATTGATGCTTTGGTTTCATACAAAAAGCTTCACTTTCCACCATTTTATAGAATTAATGTTTGTCTATTAATTTGGACAAACATGGATTCACAAAATAATCTCCTTAGTTTTCATGATTGGGCACCATAAACACAATCTCCTCATAGGGATAAATGATATTAATGCTTTGGTTTCAAAAGAAAAACTTTTCCTGCCACCTTTTTTAGAATTAAAGTTCGTCTATCAATTGGAATTAACATGGATGCACATAATAATCTCTTTTTTTTTTCATGATTAGGAACCATAAACCCATTCTACTCATTGGGATAAATGACATTGATGCTTTGGTTTTATAAAAAAGGCTTCACTTTCCACCATTTTTAGAATTAAAGTTCATCTGCCAATTAGGACAAACCCGATTCTCATAATATTCTTTTTTCTTTTCATTATTTGGCACCATAAGCTCATTCTATTCACATTGGGATAAATAACATTGATGCTTTGGTTTCATACAAAAAGCTTCTCTTTCCACCATTTTATAGAATTAAAGTTCATATGTGAATTTGGAAATGCATAGATTCACACAATAATCTCATTTCTGTTCTTGATTGGGCACCATAAACATAATTTCCTCATTGGGATAAATGATATTGATGGTTTGGTTTCATAATAAAAACTTATCTTCCCACCATTTTTAGACTCAAAGCTTATATATTAATTAGAATAAACATAAATTCACATAATAAGCTCCTTTCTTTTCTTGATTAGGATCTATAAACTCAATCTCCTCATTGGGGTAAATGACATTGATGCTTTGGTTTCATAAGAAAAGCTTTTCTTTCAACCATTTTTTGGAATCAAAGTCTATGTGTCAATTAGGACAAGCGCAGATTCACATAATAATCTCCTCTTTTTTTATGTTTGGGCAATATAGGCTCGTTCTAATCATTAGGATAAATGACATTGATGCTTTGGCTTCATAAAAGATGCTTTACTTTCCACCATTTTTAGAATTGAATTTTATTTGTCATTTGGGACAAACACGGATTCACATAATAACCTCCTTTCTTTTTATTGTTTAGCACCATAAGCTCATTCTATTCATTAGGATAAATGACATTGATGCTTTTATTTCATATAAAAAGCTTCAATTTCCACCATTTTATAGAATTGAAGTTCATATGTTAATTTGGAAAAACACGAATTCACATAATAATCTCCTTTCTTTTCATGATTGGGTATAATAAACACAATCTTTTCACTAGGTTTGGTTTCATAAGAAAACTTGTTTTCACACCGTTTTTAGACTCAAAGCTCATATATCAATTAGAATAAACATGGATTCAAATAATAATCTCTTTTTTTTTTCCTGATTAGGAATCATGCACTCAATCTTCTTATTAGGATAAATGACATTGATGTTCGTATTCATAAGAAAAACTATACTTCCTACCACTTTTATAATTAAAGTTCGTTTGTCAATTGGGATACACATGGATTCGCATAACAACTTGTTTCTTTTCATTATTAAGAACCATAAACTCATTCTCCTTATTGGGATAAATGACATTGATGCTTTGGTTTCATAAGAAAAGCTTTTCTTTTAACCATTTTTAGAATCAAAGTTTGTGTGTTAATTAGGATAAACACAGATTCAATGTGTTAATTAGGATAAACACGGATTCAAGTAATAATCTCTTTTCTTTTCATGATTAGGCACCTTAAGCTCGTTCTACTCATTAAGATAAATGACATTGATGCTTTGGTTTTATAAAAAAGCTTCACTTTCCAACAATTTTAGAATTAAAGTTCGTCTGTCAGTTGGGACAAACACGGATTCCCATAATAATCTCCTTTCTTTTCATTATTTGGCACCATACATTCTATTCATTGGGATAAATGACATTAATGCTTAGGTTTCATACAAAAAGCTTCACTTTCCACCATTTTATAGAATTAAAGTTCATATGTCAATTTAGACAAACATGGATTCACATAATAATTTCCTTTGTTTTCATGATTTGGTACCATAAAAATAATCTCCTCATTGGGATAAAGGATATTGATGCTTTAGTTTCATAAGAAAAAATTCTTTTTTTATCCTTTTTAGAATCAAACATAGATTCACGTAATAAAAATGGATTCACATAATCTCTAATGTCTATCAATTGGAATAAACACATATTCACATAATAATTCCCTTTTTTTCCATGATTAGGAACCATAAACTTATTATCCTCATTGGGATAAATCACATTGATGCTCAGTTTCATAAGAAAAACTTTACTTTCTATAATTTTTTACGATCAGAGTTCGTCTGTTAGTTGGGACAAATATGAATTCACATAATAATCTCTTTTCTTTTCATGACTAGGAACCATAAACTCATTCTTCTCATTAGGATAAATGACAGTGATGCTTTAGTTTCATAAGAAAAACTTTTCTTTCAGCCATTTTTTAGAATTAAAGTTTGTCTATTAATTGGGATAAACATAGTTTCAAGTAATAATCTTCTATTTTTTCATGATTGGGCACCTAAGCTCATTCTACTCATTGGGACAAATGACATTGATGCTTTGGTTTCATAAAAAGAGCTTCAACTTCCACCATTTTTAGAATTAAAGTTCATCTGTCAACTAGGACAAACATGGATTCACATAATAGTCTTCTTTTCTTTCATGATTGGGCACCATAAACTCATTCTCCTTATTGGGATAAATGAATTGATGCTTTGGTTTCATAAGAAAAAGTTTACTCCCCACCATTTTTTAGAATCAAATTTCATCTTTAAATTGGGAAAAACACGGATTCACGTAATAATCTCCATTGTTTTCATTATTTGGCACCATAAGCTCATTTTATTCGTTGGGATAAATCACATTGATGCTTTGGTTTCATATAAAATGCTTCACTTTTTGCCATTTTATAGAATTAAGTTCATATGTCAATTTAGACAGACACGGATTCATATAATAATCTTCTTTCTTTTCATGATTGGGCACCATAAACATAATCTCCTCATTAGGATAAATAATAGTGATGCTTATGAAAAACTTCTCTTCCTACCATTTTTAGAATTAAAGTTCGTCTGTAAATTGGGATTAGCACAGATTCACATAATAATCTCTTTTCTTTTCATGATTAAGAACCATAAACTCATTCTCCTCATCGGGATAAATGACATTAATGCTTGGTTTCATAATAAAAACTTTACTTTCTACAATTTTTTACAATCAAAGTTTGTCTATTAATTAGGGCAGTTATAGATTTGCATAATAATCTCTTTTTTTTTCATGATTAGGAACCATAAAGTCATTCTCCTCGTTGGGAGAAATGACATTGATGCTTTAGTTTTATAAGAAAAGCTTTTATTTTAACCATTTTTTAGACTTAAAGTTCATGTATTAATTGGGATAAACATAGATTCAAGTAATAATCTCATTTTTTTCATAATTGCGCACCATAAGCTCATTCTACTTATTCGGATAAATGACATTGATGGTTTGGTTTCATAAAAAAAGTTCACTTTCTACCATTTATGGAATTATAGTTCATTTGTCAATTGGGACAAACATAGATTTGCATAATAATCTCTTTTCCTTTTATAATTTGGTACCATAAGCTTATTCTATTTGTTGGGATAAATTACATTGATGCTCTGGTTTCATACAAAAAGCTTCACTTTCCACTATTTTACACAATTAAGGTTTGTCTGTCAATTTGAACAAACATGAATTCACACAATAATCTCCTTAGTTTCCATGATTGGGCACCTAAACACAATCTCCTCATAGCGATAAATGGTATTGATGCTTTGGTTTCAAAAGAAAAACTTTTCCTCCCACCATTTTTAGAATCAAAGTTCATCTATCAATTTGAATAAACATGGATTCACATAATAATCTCCTTTATATTGATGATTAGGAACCATAAACCTATTCTCCTCATTAGGATAAATAACATTGATGCTTTAGTTTAATAAAAAAAGCTTTTCGTTTACCCATTTTTTAGAATCAATGTTCGTGTGTCAGTTAGGGCAAACACAGATTCACATAATAATTGCCTTTCCTTACATGTTTGGGCACCATAAGCTCATTCTATTCATTGGGATAAATGACAATGATGCTTTGGTTTCATAAAAAAAGCTTTACTTCCCACCATTTTTTGAATCAAAGTTCTCTTGTCAATTGGGACAAACATGGATTCACATAACAATCTGCTTTCATTTCATGATTTTGCATTATAAACTCATTCTGTTCATTGGGATAAATGAATTGATGCTTTGATTTCATAAGAAAGACTTCACTTCCCACCTTTTTTTAAAATCAAAATTTCATCTATCAATTAGGATAAACATAAATTCACTTAATAATCTATTTTTTTCATGATTGGGCATCTTAAACACGTTCTCCTCGTTAGGATAAATGATATTGATGCTCGATTTCAAAAGAAAAACTTCACTTTCTACAATATTTTACAATCAAAGTTTGTCTGCCAATTAGGACAAACACGGATTTGCATAATAATCTCCTCGTTGGGATAAATGACATTGATGCTTTGGTTTCATAAGAAAAGCTTTTCTTTCAACCATTTTTTAGAATTAGAGTTCCTGTATTAATTGGGATAAATACAGATTCAAGTAATAATCTCATTTTTTTTCATGATTAGGCACCATAAGCTCATTCTACTCATTCAGATAAATGACATTGATGCTTTGGTTTCATAAAAGAAACTTTACTTTCCACCATTTTTTCAATTAAATTTCATCTATCAATTGGGACAAGCATGAATTCGCATAATAGTTTCCTTTCTTTTCATGATTGGGTGCCATAAACTCATTCTCGTCTTTGGGATAAATGAATTAATGCTTCAGTTGCTGAAGAAAAACTTCACTTCCTACCACTTTTTAGAATTAAATTTCATTTGTTAATTGAGATAAACATGGATTCATGTAATAATATCCTTTTTTTTTATGATTGGGCACCTTAAACATATTCTCATCGTTGGGATAAATGATATTGATGCTCGGTTTCATAAGAAAAACTTCAATTCCTACCATTTTTTACAATCAAAGTTTGTCTGTCAATTAGGACAAACATGGATTCGCATAATAATCTCTTTTTTTCATGATTAGGAAACATAATCTCATTCTCCTCATTAGGATAAATGATATCGATGCTTTGGTTTCTTAAGAAAAGCTTTTCTTTCAACCATCTTTTAGAATCAAAGTTCATGTATCAATTAGTATAAACATAGATTCACATAATAATCTTCTTTTTTTCATGTTTAGGCACCATAAGCTTGTTCTATTCATTAGGATTAATGACATTGACTTTTTGTTTTCCTAAAAAAAGCTTCACTTTCCATTATTTTTAGAATTGAAGTTCGTTTGTTAATTCGACAAAACATGGATTGCATAATAATCTCCTTTCTTTTCATTATTTGGCATCATCAGCTTGTTCTACTCATTGGGATAAATGGCATTGATGCTTTGGTTTCATAAAAAAAGCTTCACTTTCTGCCATCTTATAAAATTAAGGTTTGTATGTTAATTTGAACAAACACATATTTACACAATAATCTCATTTTTTTTCATGATTGGGTGTCATAAACACAATCTCCTTGTTATGATAAATGATATTGATACTTCAGTTTCATCTTCAATTTCATAAGAGAAACTTCTCCTACCATCTTTTTTAGAATCAAAGTTCGCGTATCTATTAGAATAAATATGAAGTCATGTAATAATCTCTTTTCTTTTCATGATTAAGAACCATAAACTCGTTCTCCTCATTGGGATAAATGAAATTGAAGCTTTGGTTTTGTAAGAAAAGCTTTTCTTTCAACCATGTTTTAGAATCAAAGTTCATGTGTCAGTTAGGGCAAACACGAATTCACATACTAATCTCTTTCTTTTTCATGTTTGGGCACCATAAGCTCATTCTATTGTTTGGGATAAATGACATTGATGCTTTGGTTTCATAAAAAAAGTTTCACTTTCCACTATTTTTAGAATTAAAGTTCATCTATCAATTGGGATAAACATGGATTTGGATAATAATCTCTTTTTTTTTCATGATTGGGTGCCATAAACTCATTCTCCTCACTAGGATAAATGCATTGAAACTTTGGTTTCATAAGAAAAACTTCACTTCCCTCCATTTTTTCACCAAATTTCGTTTGTTAATTGGGATAAACACAGATTCACGTAATAATCTTTTTTCCTTTCATGATTGGGCACCTAAAACATATTCACCTAATTGGGATAAATGATATTGATGCTCGGTTTCATAAAGAAAACTTTACTTCCTACCATTTTTTAGGATCAAAGTTCATCTATTAATTGGAACAAACATGGATTCATATAATAATCACCTTTCTTTTCATGATTAGGAATGATATACTCATTCTCCTTATTGGAATAAATGACATTGATGCTTTGGTTCCATAAGAAAAGCTTTTCTTTCGACCATTCTTTAGAATCAAAATTCATGTGTCAATTAGGACAAACTAGGATTCACATAATAATCTTATTTCTTTTCATCTTTGGGCACCATAAGTTTATTCTACTCGTTACGATAAATGATATGACACCTTGGTTTCATAAAAGAACTTCACTTTTTGCCATTTTTAGAATTAAAGTTTGTTCGTTGATTTGGAAAAATGCAGATTCACTTAATAATATCCTTTTTTTTTTCATTTTCTAGCACCATAAACTCATTCTACTCATTAGGACAAATGACATCGATGCTTGGTTTCATACAAAAAGCTTCACTGTCTATCATTGTTAGAATTAAAGTTCATCTATCAATTGAGGTAAACATGAATTTACATAATAATCTCCTTTCATTTCATGATTGGGTGCCATAAACTTATTCTTTTCATTGGGATAAATGAACTGATGCTTTGGTTTCATCAAAAAAATTTCATTTCCTATTTTTTTTAATCAAATTGTCTATCAATTAGGATAAACACGAATTCACATAATAATTTCCTTTCTTTTCTTGATTGGGCACTTTAAACATATTCATCTCATTGGGATAAATGATTTTGATGCTTAATTTTATAAGAAAAACTTCACTTCGTACCATTTTTTACAATTAAAGTTCGTCTGCCAATTAAGACAAACATGGAATCATATAATAATCTTATTTCTTTTCATGATTAGGAACCATAAAGTCATTCTCCTCATTTGGATAAATGACATTGATGCTTGGGCTTCATAACAAAACCTTTTCTTTCAACCATTTTTTAGGATCAAAGTTCTTGTGCCAATTAAGACAAACACAGATTCACATAATAATCTCCTTTCTTTTCATCTTTGGGCACCATAAAAGCTCGTTCTACTAATTGGGATAAATGACGTTGATGCTTTGGTTTTATAAAAAACTTCACTTTTCACATTTTTTGGAGCTAAAATTCGTGTGTTATTTTGGACAAATGCAGATTCACATAATAATCTCTTTTTTTTTTCATTATTTGGCACTATAAGCTCATTCTACTCATTAGGATAAATGACATTGTGCTTTGGTTTCATACAAAAAGTTTCACTTTCCACCATTTTATAGAATTAAAGTTTGTATGTCAATTTGAACAAGCATGGATTCTTATAATAATCTCCTTTCCTTTCAAGATTGGGCACAGTAAACATATTCTCCTCATTGGGAGAAATGATTTTGATGCTTTAGTTTCATAAGAAAAACTTCTCCTCCCACCATCTTTAGAATCAAAATTCATCTATCAATTAGGATAAACATGGATTCAAGTAATAATCTCCTTTCTTTTCATGATTAGGAACCATAAACTCATTCTCCTCATTAAGATAAATGACTTTGATCCTTTTGTTTCATAAGAAAAGCTTTTCTTTCGACCATTTTTTAGAATAAAAGTTTATGTGTCAATTAGGACAAACACAGATTCACATAATAATATCCTTTCTTTTCATGTTTAGACACCGTAAGCTCGTTCTATTCATTGGGATAAATAACTTTGATGCTTTGGTTTCATTAAAAAAGCTTCACTATCCACCATTTTTAGAATAAAAGTTTATCTGTCAATTGGGGTAAACACAGATTTGCATAATAATCTCCTTTCTTTTCATGACTGGGTGCCATAAATACATTCTCCTCACTAGTATAAATGAATTGATGCTTTGGTTTCTCCAGAAAAACTTCACTTCCTATCATTTTTTTGAATTAAAATTTGTCTGTCAATTAGGGTAAACACAGATTCACGTAATAATCTCTTTTCTTTTCTTGATTGGGCACTTTAAACATATTCACCTCATTGGGATAAATGATTTTCATGCTCAATTTCATAAGAAAAACTTCACTTCGTGCCATTTTTTTTACAATCAAAGTTCATCCACCAATTTAGACGAACATGGAATCATATAATAATCTCTTTTTTTTTCATGGTTAGGAACCATAAAGTCATTCTCCTTATTTGGATAAATGATATTGATGCTTGGGTTTCATAACGAAAGCTTTTCTTTCAACCATTTTTTGAATCAAAGTTCATGTGTCAATTAGGACAAACACGGATCCACATAATAATCTCTTTTATTTTCATCTTTGGGCACCATAAAAGCTCATTCTAGTCATTGGGATAGATGACATTGACGCTTTGGTTTTAAAAGAAAACTTCACTTTCCAACTTCTTTGGAGCTAAAATTCGTATGTCGATTTGGAAAAATGTAGATTCACATAATAATCTCTATTTGGCACTATAAGCTCATTCTACTCATTAGGATCAACGACATTGTGCTTTGGTTTCGTACAAAAATCTTCACTTTTCATCATTTTATAGAATTAAAGCTCGTATGTCAATTTGAACAAACACAAATTCTCATAGTAATCTCCTTTCTTTTCTTGATCGGGCATAATAAACACATTTTCCTCATTGGGAGGAATGATTTTGCTGCTTCAATTTCATAAGAAAAACTTTGCCTTCCACCATCTTTAGAATCCAAGTTTATCTATCAATTAGGATAAACACAGATTAAAGTAATAATCTCCTTTCTTTTGATGATTAGGAGCCACAAACTCATTCTCCTCATTAGGATAAATGACATTGATCTTTTCGTTTCATAAGAAAAGCTTTTCTTTCAAACATTTTTTAGAATCAAAGTTCATGTGTCAATTAGGACAAACATGGATTCATATAATAATCCCTTTTCCTTTCATGTTTGGGCACCATAAACTCATTCTATTCATTGGGATAAATGACATTGATGCTTTGGTTTCATAAAAAAACTTCATATTCCACCATTTTTAGAATTAAAGTTCATGTGATAGTAATGACCAACACAGATTCACATAAAAATGTCCTTTCTTTTCATGTTCGGGCACCATAAGCTCATTCTATTCATTGGGATAAATGACATTCATGCTTTGGTTTCATAATAAAAGCTTTACTTTTTACCATTTTTAGAATTAAAGTTCATCTATCAATTGGGATAAACACTGATTTGCATAATAATCCCTTTCTTTTCATGATTGGATGCCATAAACTCATTCTCCTCCTTGGGATAAATGAATTGAAGCTTTGGTTTTATAAGAAAAACTTCACTTCCCATTATTTTTTTGAATCAAATATTATCTGTTAATTAGGATAAATATGGATTCACGTAACAATCTCTTTTTTTTTCATGATTGGGCACCTTAAACATATCCACCTCATTGGGATAAATGATATTGATCCTCGGTTTCATAAGAAAAACCTAACTTCCTTTTTTACATTCAAAGTTCGCTTGTCAATTGGGACAAACATAGATTAGTATAATAATCTCATTTCTTTTCATGATTAGGAACCATAAACTCATTTCCCTCTATCGCAACGTACCCTGGGGTGGATCCTTATGGATCTAAGGTGTGTACGACTTAAAATATTTTTTTGATTTGGAAATATCTTCTTGACCGAGACTTTTCTTTGGTGATGTGATGAGAACAAAAATGCACGGATTCTCAACTTATGGTACAGTGAAAAGGACCATATGACGAATCACTCATCTTATTGGTCTCGAATAACCATCATGAAGTGGCCAATGCTTGAAGTTACTACCGATCATTTAGGGCTAGGCATGATCGAATGCCTATTGAAACCTATGTTTTAAGTTATGAAACTCAAAACATTGATCATGTGGTCTACATAGTACAATGATTCATCATTAGGTTCAGGAGTTGGTTGTACATGATAAGGTACAAACTTCTTCGCGACACCTAAAATCGACACCTTACTAGCTATGTCTTATCTCAATTTTGATTCTTTTGATCTTAACTCGTTATTATTTCTATATAACCCTTTTTAATGCATGAATCTTATAGAAATACAAATCCAAGTTTTGATGAAAGAGATTTAATCTCATATATGCCTCGGGGAGATAGGAATAAAGAGATTTTTAATAAAATGACCTCTGGATTTTACTTGAAAAATGGAATGTTCCACTTTGGGCACTGAAGAGATACCCACGTAGAACATTACCTTTAATTTTGTTTGAAATATTTTGAAAACATCAATGCAAATATTCATCACAAAGAAATCATGTTAGTGAGGTAACAAATGAAGCAACATAACATGGATCATTCAATACGATGAAAAAAAATGGAGTTGGAATTTATCTTACATTTGTCATCTACTATTTGGGAATAACTAAATCGATAATTTTTGAGATGCATCTGGGTTTTCTTGATTAAATGGGGTTTGTTTGACATATTCATAAGAATCCAAGAAGGAAAAAAAGACTAATTATAATTGAAAGGTAGGGTTGGAGTATCCCTTTGGAAAGATAGGGTTGGAGTATCCCCATGGATGACAAATAATTTTGACAAAGTAAGAATTTTAGATCTTGACAATTTTAAAAAAATAAGGCTAGAGTATCCCCTCAAAAAATTAGGATTGAAGTATCCCCGTGGATAACAAATCATTTTAATAAAAAAAGATTTTTCAATTTGAACAATTTGGAAAAGCAAGGTTGGAGTATCCTTTCAGAAGATTAGGGTTAGAGTATCCCTATAGATGACAAATCATTTTGACAAAAAAAGATTTTTAATCTCGACAATTAGAAAAACAGGGTTGACTAAATGAGATTTGTTTGATATATTCATGGGAATCTAAAAAGGAAAAAAAATTAATTATAGTTGAAAGATGAGGTTAGAGTATCCTTTTGGAAAGATAGGGTTAGAGTATCCCTGTAGATGATAGATAATTTTAATAAAGGAAAACTTTTAGATCTTGACAATTTTGAAAAATGAGGTTAGAGTATCTCCTTAAAAGATCAGGGTTAGAGTATCCCTGTGGATGACAAATAATTTTGACAAAGGAAGATTTTTCAATCTTGACAATTTAGAGAAGCGGGGTTGGAGTATCCTTTCAAAAAGTTAGGTTGAACTATCCCCAAAAGTAATATGTCTGACACTCTTTAGAGAAGTTAAGTTGGAAAACATAAATTGACAAAACTTTGTGATTTAGAAAATGAGTGAGCATTTTGATAACTGTTGGCCAAAGAAATTATTATGAACAAGGACGATAAAGATTTAAAGTATGTTTATGCCTTCAATGAGCTTGTGGGAGGTCAAAGCATGTTTTCGAGGCTAATTAGGGTGTTATGGTAACATTTGAAGGTCTCAGAATGAAGCTCGGGGAAACAACTTAATTTTGACCATAACCAAAAATAAGGGATAGCATTGTGCTATCCCACTTCCTGAATTTATTCTAAATTGGTTTGAAGGCTTCAGGGGGTGGACAAGACACCATTAGAAAGGAAACTCAATAAAGGTCAATCTAAAAATGTTCCCAATATTTCAAAATGTCACTTTCCATGGAAATAGATTTTCAAGTTTAGATTGATTGTGCTGCTGGCAAAGCATATGAGGGACAAGGTGTGTCAAACTTTGAAAAATCACCCCAGACTCATTTGGTATGAAAAATTGTAAGCGATACCTTTCTAAAAACAAAATTTAATGAATCTTTAAGGAAAAATGTTTGAAAAATTTAGAAAAATCATTTAGTGTGTTTGAACAGCCCAACTAGAATACATGTTCGGATTCTAAAGGTTCTAGATAGTTTGGATTTAAAAAATCATAACTCTCTTATCCGGAATGATTCGAGGATGAATAAGACATCGTTTTAAAGATAATTCGACACACTTTGAGAGGCAAATATCAAAAAATTCATGAAAAGTTATTTAGGATTTTAAAGTGATTTTTCAATTTACAACAGTTATGCTGCTAACAGGGGACAAAGAAAAGCAAGCGATTTTTCTTATTTTTTTATGTTTACAAGTCCAAACTCAAGTCATTGACATTTGAACGTCCATAACTGAAGGGAAAGAGTGGCATGAGCATCACGAACTCATTTGCACAGCCCTAGAGTAATTTGGGATGATGAAACAGCACATTGATCAAACCACTCAAGGTATTGACACAAAAATAAGGCACAAACATTTCAGGAACAAGTGTACGGTCATTTTCATTGCAAAATTAGAAGATTTAAGTTTGTTTAACCAAGATTCTAGATCTAAAAAACTTAATTTTCCCTAAGACAATTTGCTAACTTTAAGGAAAATGCTAATAGTTATGCTGCTAATAGGGGACAAAGCAAAGTAGGGGATTTTTCTTATTTTTTTATTTACAGCTCCAAACTCAAGTCATTGACATTCGAACGTCCATAACTGAAGGGAAAGGTGGCGTGAGCATCACGAACTCATTTGCACAGCCCTAGAGTAATTTGGGATGATGAAACAGCACATTGATCATACCACTTAAGGTATTGACACAAAAACAAGGCACAAACATTTCAGGAACAAGTGTACGGTCATTTTCATTGCAAAATCAAAAGATTTAAGTTTGTTTAACCAAGATTCCAGATTTGAAAAACTTAATTTTCCCTAAGATAATTTGCTAACGTTAAGGAAAATGCTAAATCCATGCTAATCCTCATTGGTTAAGGTTAACATGCTTGGCTTAGGAAGGTTTTGAAAATTAGTTTTTGACAGCCATCAAACATGCATTTTGACAAGGGGAAGACAACAAACATACAAGGGGATAACACATAGCATGAATGGGGATGCTAACTTTACCAACGGTCTAGATAAAGGAAATGTTATACATTTTGACAAAAAAATGTTATGAAAGCTTAAAATGATTATGATTCATGACAAGATGCAAGCTGATGTATAAATATGCTTGAAATATGTTAGGCTAATGATTCATACATGGATTAAGGATAACAAGATGCATGGATATGGCATAAAATGCATGAGCAAGAGATATCAAAATAATGAGGATGAAATGGGGCATTTTGCACATCAAAGGGGCATTAAGGCATCCAAATCCTAAACTACCACAACCAAAGGCCATAATAATGCATGAAAATCCTAAGAGGGTGATGGAAACATGGAGAGCTCACTAAAATGATGAAAGTGTTGAAAACAAAAAAATGAAAATGACAAGGTGAGAAGTTATACCAACAAAATTTCACTTTTTGATCAAATAATTGGAGCAATAGAGATGGCTTGAATTTTCCTCTTTTCCTTGTTGTTAATAAGTAAAAAAAACAGAGAAATAATGAGGTTTTGGTTCTAGTATGGATAAAAGTGATATTCTAGAGTGTGTAATGGTTGGGAATGAGTGTTTTAGGGCTATTTTTGGTTGGTGAGTGAAGAGCTACGGGATTTGGTTTTCCTGGTGTAGGAATGTGTTTTGGAAGCTGAAAATGAGCTGGAATCTAACCCTTTTTAGCTGAAATATAAGTGGTTTATTTATACCAACATTTTGGAGCCAATTTAGAGGTGTTTTTGGTTATTCCTCTAGGGGGACAAAATGGTGTCAGCTTCATTGCTATAGAATGGCTGTAAGGAGCAACTTGCTCCCAATGTGATGGACATAGGGTGGCTGGTTTAAATGCTAAAATGATTTTTCAGCAAATAGGGTGGCTGATAGTGATCTTGGTCAACAAACTAAGGAGTAGGGTCATCATATGACATTGACCTCTTGTATCAAATTTAAACTTCAAAAAAATGTTTTGATTAATTCAAAAGTCCAAATTCATAATTTGACATGGTTTTGTCTTTTTTTTTTATGCAAAAGAATTGAGTTAAAATCGAGTTTTTGATCAATGGTGGATGAGTCAAAAATGCTCAAACCATCGAAAATTAGCCCAATTACTACAAGAATTAGCCTGGATAAAATAAGGCATCTATAACTACCGCTATTTGACCATTGTTGAGAATTAAGAATAGGGCAAAGACAAATAAGCACTATTTTATTTGAGGTAAAACGATGCTCCCTAGAACACCTGTAAAGAAATAAATTGTAATTAACTTCGCTGTGATAAGTGCAGTGCATTAGCAGCAATCCTTATAGAGGTTTAAGTGAATTTTGTAATGTTTGCCTTCCTACTAGGTTATTAGGTTTTCTAACGCTTGACCCCCTTAGGTAGGAATAGAGTAACGTGAATTTTTGATGTGGGTGTCACCAGCTTATGCGTGTTTTAACTTAAACTTGGGTACCACTAGCTTGTGTGGGCTTTGATTCGAGTGCCACTAGCTTATGCTAGCTTTGAGTTAGACTTTGTTGCCACTAACTCGTGTAGGCTTTGACTCATACTAGGTGCCATCAGCTTATGTGAGCTTTGACTCAGGTGCCACCAACTTCTGTGGGCTTTGACTTAGAATTGGGTGCCATTAGCTTGTGCAGGCTACAAAAATGATGCCATTGACTTGTGGGTTTTAAAAATATGCCAATGACTTATAGGCTTTGAAAGGGTGCCACTGACTTATGGGCTTTTGTAAAGGTGCCATTAACTTATGGGCTTTGAAGAGGTTGCTACTAACTTATGGGTTTGAAAAGATGCCATTGACTTGTGGGCTTTAAAAGGGTACCACTGACTTGTGGGCTTTTGTAAAGGTGCCACTAACTTATAGGCTTTGAAAAGATGCCACTAACTTATGGGCTTTAAAAGGGTGCCACTAACTTATGGGCTTTTGTAAAAGTGCCACTAACTTATGGGCTTTGAAAAGGTGGCACTAAATTATAGGCTTTAAAAGGGTGCCACTGACTTATGGGTTTTTATAAAGGTGCCACTAACTTGTGGGCTTTGAAGAGGTGCCACTGACTTGTGGGCTTTGAAAATGTGCTGACAACTTTTTTTATAAAACTTGTAGTATAAGTTTTTCTTAACAAAAGTTCATGACAAAATTTCCTGATAAAAGGGTTTTGACACTAGTTCTTAACAAAATGCTTGACAAAGCTTTTAACGAATGTTCTCGATAAAAGTTTTTGATGATAGTTTCTGGATAACAATTTCTTAACACCAGCCCTTTGACAGTAGTTTCCTAATAAAAAGGATTTTGACATGAAGGATAAGAAGAAAAGAACCTTACCTGAATGACACTTAGTTTGCGAAGCTTAAAGTACTTACCAGGAATTCCTTAGAGGTTTAGTAAACTTGGCTTAGAGTGATATTGTAAAAATGATGATGTATGATGGTAATGTGAATGCATGAAGTGGATTGCTATCATGATTGCATGATGCAAAGTCTAATACAAGAGATAGCCATAGTTTTCCTTGTATGTCATTTAGACTCTCATAGGGATGGTGATCCATCCTGGTTCAACCAGGGATTAGAATTTTCCTGATTTCACTGGGGATCATAGGTTGTCCTGATCCACTGGAGATACAACAAAAATCTATTCTCAAGAATTTGGATTATTGCATTTCCTAATTTGGGAGGCTCGATCATTTTTTTGACAATTAAAGGCATTGCCAGCAATTTGGAGAATGTTTAACAGATTAGGTTGATGTATCTAGTTTTAATAGGATTCTAATAGAACGTATAGGTCGATTTTTTATTATCTTAAAATGGTTTTTCTTGAGATGTGGCTTGTTAAAGCTAGAAATTGTTTGATGTATAGTTATGCCAACTGGGTGCTTGGATGCGAAAAATCCATGATTTTGATGATTAGGGCATAAACAGAGTTCCATGTACCTTTTTTTTTCGATGTAATATCGAGATGTCCTTATGCATATTTTAGTTTACTATCAAACATTATCAACTAAAAGTGTAATATGAATTGTACAAGGGTTAAAAGAAACAAAGGAGTATTTATTCATGATAACAAGGAGATACAACTTGATATACTATTTGACAAATAAGTGATTCGATGGCAAGAAGTATGATCTTTTGGGTGGAAGATGCCTCTGACAATCATGACATGGATGTTCCTTAAATGCTTGTCAGGATCTTTCTTGAATAATAAATATGACTAGTATGAGTTGATCTTTGGAAGAACTCTAGGATTGCTTTGCATTGTCTTATAGGTACTCTCAGTTTATGCCCTATCAAAATTGATCTTCTCAAGTTGACCTTATGGGTTTTCAACTGTAATCAAATTGCCTATCCAGATGCCCTTTTTAGATTATCATATAGACCCCTTTTTGTTTTTCTTCTTTTTGTTTATTTTTTATTTGTTTTCTTTTTATTTTGTTTTTTTATTTTTATTTCTTTTTTTGAAGGGAACTTTTTCATGTTTTTACCCTCTACGTGTAGTATTTCTTAACAAAATTGAGTTGATTAGGTTGAAAAAGACATTACTATCCATTTCTGACAAGATTAGGGCTTCTCCGGAGAAAGCTTGCGTCATGACGTATGGTCCTTCCCAATTAGGGGTCCACTTGCCCTGTGCATCTTTGTCAATTGGAAGGATATTCTTCAATACCAATTCACCTAGGTGAAATTGTTTTAGGCACAACTTTTTGTCATAGGCTCAGATCATGCATCTTTGATACGTTTGACCATGGCAAATGGCTTTCATGCATTTTTCCTTGATGAGGTTGAGCTAGTCGTACCTGTTCTTGACCCATTCAGGTTCTTTAAGTTTAGTTTCCATCAAGACTCTGAGAGAAGGGATCTCGACTTCGATAAGCAATGCAGCTTCCATCCCATAGGCAAGAGAAAATAGAGTAGCACCCGTGGAAGTGCAAATTAAGGTCCGGTAGCCATAAAGTACAAAGAATAGCTTCTCATGCCAGTCTTTGAAGTCTCGACCATTTTTTAACCATTTTTTATTGGTTGCCTCGACTACTCTATTCATCTTTGGGTGATAAAGGACAGAATTATGATGCTAGATCTTACTATGAGTAGATCGCTTGCATCATTTTATTATTTAAGTTACTTGCATTGTCTGTGATAATTTGGTTTGGGAGGCCATATCTACAGATGATGTCCCGCTTGACAAACTTACAAATGATTGATCTAGTGACATTAGCATATGAGGCAACCTTCACCTATTTGGTGAAATAGTCGATCGTTACCAAGATAAAATGATGCGCATTGGAAGCTTTAAGGGTGATTGGCTAGATTACATCCATGCCCCACATAGAGAAGGGCTGTAGGGCTATCATGAAGTGAAGTGGCATTGGAGGGATATTGACCTTGTCCATATAGATTTGACACTTATGGCATTTTCAGGCATAATTTATGTAGTCTCTCTCAAGGTTCAGCCAGTAATAACCCACTTTCATGATTTGCTTGGCCATCCAATGTCCATTAGCGTGTGTGCCAGAAAATCTCTTCATGAACTTCTTCTAGGATCTTTTTGGCTTCAAGAATGTTAATGCATCTGAGCAATACTTAATCGTGACTCTTTTTGTATAAGATTTTTCATCAAAAATAGATCTCATAGCCAACCTTCTGATAGTCCTTTTATCAGTTTCAATTGCATGTTTAGGATATTGTTGATCCTTGATGTAACGAAGGATGTCATAGTACCACGGTAGGCCATCCTTCCCTTTTTCGACACCATGATAATGAACTAGAGTTGTGTAGATACCTATCTGGATAGAAGCAACATCCGACTCTTGGTTAACTTTAAACATGGATGATAAGGTACCCAAAGATCAGCTATCTGGTTTTCTTCTTGAGGTAAGTGTCGAAAACTAATATCATCAAATTCTTTCTTGAGCTATGCTATCAGCTTCCAATACTGCATCAGCTTGGCATTGCGAGTTTGCCACTCCTTTCAATTGGTAAATGACTAGGGTTGAATCACTGAACACTTGTAATATCTTGACATTCCTCTTAATGGCTGCTTAAAGCCCTATGACACAAGTTTCATATTCTGCGATATTATTTGTGCAGTCAAAATTTAGCCTTGTTGTGAATGGATAATGACTCCCATCGGGTGACATCAATATTGCCCCAATTCCATGTCCCAGAGCATTTGATGCTCCATCAAAATACATCTTCCAAGATTAATCTTGGTTAGAGGCATCTTCATCTTTAGAAATACACATTAGATCTTCATCTAGGAAGTAAAAACTTAAGGGTTTATAGTCATATATTGCTTAACTTGCCAAAAAGTTCGCTATCGCATTGCCTTTGATGGCCTTTTGACTGACATAGGCAATGTCATATTCAAAAAGTAAGACTTGCCATCTAGCTAGCCTTTTTGGTAGTACAAGGGCTTCGTATTGATACTTGATACTATCAAGCCTTACGATCAACCATGTGGTATGATACAGCATATACTGCCTGAGTCCCTTGGCTGTCCAAACTAAAGCATGGCGTAACTTCTCGACTGTGAAGTGATTACACTCGCATTCTGTGAACATTTTACTTAAGTAGTAGATTGCTTATTCCTTCTTTCCTAACTCATCATGTTGCCCTAATACATAACCCATAGACTTGTTAAAGATTGCCAAGTGAAGGATTAAAGGTCGATCAAGCATCAACGGTAACAACACTGGTGAATTGACAAATAATATTTGACTTTATCAAAGGCTTTTTAACATGCCTCATTCCCCTCTCCTGGATTTTGTTTACGAAAGAGTCGAAAGATGGGGTCGTATTTGTTTGTTACCTGGGATATGAACCTAGCAATACAGTTTAGTCTCCCCAAAAAGCTTTTCACTTCTTTTTAGGTTTGAGGTGGTTGCAAATCTTGAATGGCTTGGACTTTGTTTGGGTCAACTTCAACCTATTATTTGCTGACTATAAAGCTTAGAAGCTTACCCGAAGTGACTTCAAAGGTACACATGGCAAGATTCAATTTGAGTTAAAATTTTTATAGCCGTTCAAAAAGTTTTTAAAGGTCTGTGACATGCTTATCCTCTTTCGTTAACTTGACAATCATGTCATCAATGCAGACTTTAATTTCTTTATGCATCATATCATGGAATATGGCTACCATAGCTTGTTGATTGGTTGCCCCAGCATTTTTAGGTCCGAAAGGCATGACATTATAGCAAAATATCCCTCACATGGTTACAAAGTTGTTTTCTCCATGTCTTCAGGCACCATCTTGCTCTGGTTGTAGCCTGAGAATCCGTTTATGAAGGAGAATAGGGAATTCTTGGTCGTGTTGTCTACCAAACTATCGATATGGGGTAGAGGCAAGTTATACTTGGGACTAGCTTGATTTAAATCTCAATAATCAACACACATTCATACTTTGCCATCTTTCTTTGGGACTGAGACTATATTGGTAACCTATTTTAGATATTTGGCTACTCCAATAAACCCTACATCAAACTGCTTCTTGACTTCCTCTTTAATTTTGAAGAGCATTTTTGACTTCATCCTCCTTAACTTTTGCCAAATTGTTTTGCATCCAAGCTTAATGGGAAGCTTGTGGACCACTTTATCAGTGTCTAGTCCTAGCATGTCTTGATATGATCAAGTGAATACATCTTGATATTTTTGGAGTAGATTTATCAGCTTGGTCTTAGTTGTCAACTTTATTGAGGTTTTAATTTAAAACTCCTTTAGATACTCTTGAGTACCCATATTTATTACTTCTATTGGATCTTTATGGGGCATGATCTGCTTCTTTTCTTGCTCAACTAATCATAAGAGGTTTGGAGGTATAGAGCTTTTTTTTAAATCTTTTTTAGGATCAACTTCACTAGTACAAATTGATTGTTCAGAATCGATCTTCAAAAACCCATCAGGCACATCCATGTCAATGTCATCAGGACACCTAAAAGGGTAAAGAAATAAACATTGCAAAAGGCACACATAACTAAGGGATTTGGATAAAAATGAAGGCAAAAGAGTAATGGAGACAAAAAGGTTAAAAAGTAATACATAATATGGAATGATATATACAAAATTCATTTTATTGATAATGTTTGATAAAAAATACCCCTTACATAGGATACCTATCTACCCTTGGGCGAGGGCAGGTAGGTTTTCATTTCTTCATGTTAAATGAAAGGAAAGTGCAAGGGCTTCCATCATGACCTTGTCATTAAAATCAGGTTTTAGTGGAAGGGCATAAATTTTATGGCTTGGTATCTTAGAGATAAAGGTTGTTAAGTACTCTATTTAGGATGACTAAGACATTTTTAGCCTTTTACTCTTCTGGTTGGCTTGGATCGATTTGTTCTCCTAAATGAAACATCTCATGGAAGGATAGAAACATTGTCAGCTTTGATTCTTCCTCTCGACCCAATGATAGTGCCATCTTCTGGTTGCAGATCTTCTTTTCTTGCTACTTTCTTAAGTACGCATTGGCCTTGAATCCTAAGCTTATTTTGTTGGCTTGAGTGGTGACCTATAAGGCTTAGGCCATCCCTTGTAGATTTTTGCCAAGCCTTTTTCCAGCATGAGAACCTTTGCCAACAGTTATTTTTAAACCCGAGTAGGTACTTTTTGATAGGTGGGGTTTAACTATTTGCAATCTTTCTTTCATAAATGTTTGCATTAACGAACTTGAAAGATTGGAAGGATAACTCTGGTGCATCCTCATTAGGCTCTATGTAGATATCCTCAGTGAAAGTAGTGGCAATCATTTCTTCTTCAGCTCCAATGGTGACTACTTTATCATCTATCACAAATTTGAGCTTCCAATGGAGAGAGGGTGGGATGGCTCTAGCGGAGTGTCTCCATAGACTTCCTAATAGGTAGTTGTAAAAAGGATCAACATCCATAACTTGGAAGTCAACTTTATATATATATGGGCCTATTTGAAGGTAGATTATGATATTTACAATTACTCTGTGACATGTACCATCAAAAGCTCAGACTATGGTATGGCTACTCTTGATGGTGGACTGATCGATAAGGAGTTTACTTAATATAGTAATAGGCATAACATTAAGGGCTAACCTATCATCTATGAGTACTTTAGGCAAAATGCATCCCTTGTAATGCGTAGTGATATGCATAGCTTTAGAACTGCCCTGCCGTCGGGTGGGATCTTATCATTGTGAAAGAGATATAATTATCGACCATGATGTTGTTCACTAGCCGATCCAACTTATCCATGAGGACGTTTGAGGGCACATATGCTTTATTAAACACCTTCAGCAATGCATTTCAATGAGCCTCTAAATTAAAAAGTAAAGATAGCATAGAAATTTTTGCTGGTTATTTGCTTAACTGGTCTACAATGCAATATTCACTATGCTTGATAAACTTAAGAAACTCCATGGCTTCTTTTTCACTTACTGCTTCCTTGACTTTCTTGGGCTCGAAATTATTTGCTTGGGCCTGAGTGGTACTGGTGCTTAGAGATGCATCAACCTTTTGTTTTTCTTGAGCTAGAGGAGCGTAACACCTACTGCTATGGGTTAGGTGACTAACTCTTAACAGTTCCATTACAGCAGTTGAGGGAGTTAGTTCTCCAATCATCACTACCTAATTCTTGTATTTCATGGGATAGCTTTATTGCTTTTATAGGGAATAGTCTATGTACTTCCATAATAGAATTCGGTGTAGGTGTCAAAAAACTGACCTTGAAACTTGATTTGCCATAAAGAATGAGGGGTTGGTTTCTTTCGTAAGGTGGCTGCATGGTTTCATCTTCTATCATATTGACAGATTCAGTAGCAGGTTTGATCTCATGATAGAATTCTATCTGGCCTTCATTCATCATTCTTTAAACCATGGACCTAAACTCCTTGCATGTTTATAGGGTCTAACCTACAATTATGTGAAAGTCATAGAAATTGTCAGGATTATTTTCCAATTTTTTTGTTGTGTTAAGTAACCCAACCTGAATCAATGCTTACCAAACTAAGAACATTGGCATCCTTACATCCTCTATGCTTGCCTTTACTTCATATTTATTCTTAATGTCGATCATGTTTTTAGTTGGCTTAGTATTGTTTGGTAAAGGATTGGTGGCAACATTTGGTCCTTGGTTTATTACAAACTTAAGACTTTTGAGTTAATTAGATTTTGCACATTTTGTTGGAAAGATATGCAGTTCTCAATATTATGCCCTGTTGCCCTAGCATGGTATTCATAGTGGGCATTAGGGTTGTACCATTGCAAGTATGGTGGCTTCTTTTTTTGGAATATAGATTAGTGCCACTAAATAATTTTAGAGCAAGGTCTGGTAGGGCTCGTTATAAGTTATAGGGATGGGATCAAAATAGTGTCTTTATTGATTTGTACCTCGATTGCTAGGTGCATTATTGGTTGCTCGATTAGTACTTTGGTGAACTCATGGAAGGTAACTTGGTGGTGGGTTGGATGGGATTGCAAAGGAAGGGTTATAGGTTATGGTATTAATTGGCTGAGGGGGTATGGTGATAAGGTAAGAATACAGCATGCTTGGGTAGTGAGGGTCGAGTATTTACTATCGTTTTGGTTAAGATGAGCTAGCATAACTTATTGCGTTGGCCTCTCATTTCTTCTTTTTACTAGCAATAGGCTTTTTGCTTGATCATGATGTTTCCTCAACTGACATTCTACCACTTTTAATAGCTACATCAATCATTTGTTAAAACAGGACTAGGTCTGCAAATTTCTTGGTGGCTTTCCCTACGAGCTTCTCGTAATAAAGAGCACGTAAGGTGTGAATGAAAATGACTGCCATCTCTTTTTTTGTAAAGGAAGGTTAGACTAAGGTTGCTTCTTCCCTCCACCTTTAGGCATATTGCCTAAAACTTTGAGTGGATCTCTTCTTAAAATTCATTAGGGAAAGTTGATTCGACACCCAATTTGGCACATGTTGATATTGATTTAGAAAGGCCTTAGCCAAGTCGACCCATGATTGGATTTTCACATTGTTTAGTCGATATAACATTGAGCTGTTGCCCTTGTAAGGCTATGCTAGAAGCAATGCATGAAGAGATTTTCATCTTTTCATACCCAACCATTTTTCATAGGTATATTTGGATATGGACAGAAAGGTTGATTGTTTTATTAAACTTCTTAAACTCTGGGACTTTAAAATTTGGGGGAATGACAAGGTTGGACACTAAAGACAGCAATTATGAGTCAAGAGCTCTAAACTTATCATTCCCCTTGATAGCTTGGAGGCATTTTTCCAGTAGTTAGAATTTGTTCACTTCTTCTACAGTCATGGTGGGCTTTTAACCTTATGTTTTCTTTGGTTCCTCATGGTCAAGGGTTATTGAATCTGCCAATGAGACTCTTGCATTTACCCATTGAGTATCAGGAATAAATTAACCTATCACAAAGAGATTCAGGTAGATAACTGGCGAGGCCTGAACGGTAGGTGTAGGAGTGGGCCATTGTTCTTATCTAATTCCCCATTGGGTAGGTTCTGGATTATTGGCTAGGTGACTCTCAATATTGGGATGATCATTCCCTTTTTTAGCAATGCTAACTTGCCCTTTTTCTTTCATAGAGGCGATCATTAGTTTCATAAGTTTTGGGATTTGATTTTGCATTTCATATTGTTGACGAAGCATTTGGTCTTGTGATTCCTTACCTATCAGCTCAAGTTGCTCAATCCGAGCTTCATGATCCCTCTCCATGATTTGTTTATGACATCGTGTGTTATAGTGGTGCATGATTTAAGGTTTTGTGTTCCTAATTGATATCAAAATCCCTTGCATTTTTATGGCCCAATTTCTGTATTAGATTTTTTTAAAAAAAGTTTTTATTGATAAGCATTTATGATGCAATGATGAGTTAAGATAATGAATAATTGATGCAAGTAAAATGAAAAAAGGTGAAATTAAATATGCATATGCATTAGAGATAATTGATTCTTGGAATAACTTCGTCAATAACATCATTCATAGAGTCACAAAAGGGTTTTTTTTCTTTTATGACATGATTACATCTGAAAGTATCTAACATGATTACATTGTGTAATCACAAGATTAAGAAAACCCAAAAGTCATTGCTGACGATCTTCAACAGGTATAATGTCTCACCTTATGGACCAAGCTACTTCAATCATGTCGTCTGCCTCTTATTGAGCCACCTGAACTTGTTTAGTGAGGTGCTGATGTTTTTCTTGGTAGTTCAGACATGCCTGGTCAATTGTCACTTGCCAATCTACTTCATGTTGCTTGAAAGCTCTTATTAGTTGATTGATATGACCTTGATGATCCTGAAGAAACTATTCTAACTCTTGGATTCTATAAGTGAGGGCTTCATTTTCAATCTTGGTGCTATCGTATCTTGCATTTGAGCCTCGAGTCTTTGATTCCTTCGTTGATAGGTGGAAGTAAAAGCACGTGCCCTCATGAATTTTTTTTACTGGTTTTGACTTCCTTCTTTTGTTGATTTAGCTCGCGATTGAGAGTGGCAATTTTCACTTCCATTCGACTGATATCTTGTTTACACGTTGAGACTTTTAACTTTTTAGAGTGTCAGATAATCCTTGGTTAAGCTTTCGAAGTCATTTTTAAAGCGATCTTTTTCTTTAATGACTCGATCCATTTCACCACTCCTAAGATAGATATCTATCTTTAGCGAGCACTTTTCCTCCTTAAATCGAGATATTTTTGTGGCAAAATATGCCTTTTCTCGCTTACACTCCTTTTTAAGTAGCTAGATCTCAAAAAGTGGTTCTTCTATTAGGATTTGCAGTATCCTGGAGTTGGGTGGTGTTAATAGATCATTGATACGACGGAGTCTCCATTCTTCATGTCCAGCATGGTGGGGCTTCCTCTCTAGTATCTTTCCATCGAATGGACCTCTATTTAGGCTTGGAAAGCTAACTAGACTTTTGCTTTATAATTAGGCTCTTCGTATTCAGAATTCCAATGTCCTTAGTCTTTGAAGAACGAGATGAATTGCTAGCATTGGAACTGATGCAATACCAATAAAAGAGCATACTGGTATTTCCCCATAATCCCAGGAGTGGTACGCTAGTGTAGTCTCCATATCTGTACACAATCGATTAAGGAAACACCCATGGAGCTTTCATATGATTTCATTCTCCTTGAAATTTCATAATTCCTTGACCTAATGCTTTTCTATTTTATCTTGATGACATTCTTCCTCTAATGCCATCAAAAGAGGACTGATCTTGAAGAAGAAATTTTGCCTAACTATCTCTTTCCTAACACAAAGATGACTTAGAAGCCATATCTGGAGCAATAGAGCACACCTAATAAACTTTCTTATTTTGTTCTTTTACAAAAGCTGAGGGCGCAGATGGTTTCGGTGATGATGGTGGAAGCAGGATTGATGTTGCAACATAGGCGAGAAAAAAAATTTATGATTGTCGCCTCTGCATAACCCCAAGTCTTCGAGAATATAATGAGCCGTAGATTGCCAAAACATAAACATCTTAAGCTTTCTTTTGATCAAAAAGATTTACTATTGCCTCTTTCAAGCTAGCCCAAAAGATGCATTCACTACTGCCTTTTACTTTAATGTGACTATTAACCCATGCTTCTGTGACACCAAGAATTTGCCTTAACCTTTTCTTGAACGAAGGAAGCGTTAGTGCCTTGCAGTAAATCTAGTCTGATTTGGCCCTTTATATGTTGACCAAGGCTATGTACTCATTAATGGTAGCGACTAAATCTTTTTGGTTGAAGGTGAAACATCAAAAGCTGAATTACAAAACTATGCCACTGCTCACAACAAGCTATCATCCAATTGAACTCGAAGTAAGAGAGCTATATCCCCATACTTTTTAGCGAAGGCTTCTTTCATGTTGCTATCCTAATTGTCCTAAATATGCTTTCGTTCCCAACAATCATTCTAACGAAAATCGATCTTAACTTATTCATGCATTTTTTAGACATAGTTAGGTTTTAGGATGTCCCTATCTTGATGTTGGAGACCTTCTGACCATGTTCTGACATTTTCAAAGGACTCGATAGTTGAGATAAAGTATTGCTCTATAAATGATGCCTCTTGCTAAACACTAAACTAGAATAATTCCAAAATGATAATAGCCATGATGGTTATGATGAAATGATGCATGCACCAAAATACAAACAAAGAGAAAATAAGTTAGTGGAACATATAAGAGAGAAATGTAAGGAAATAAAGAAATTAAGAACATCAGAGCAAAAAAATCATAACATGTCTTTAACAAGGTGGTGAGATGAGAAACGGATAGCATTTCAACATACCAGGATGTAATCTGCCCTTTATGAGGTGATGCAATATCTTATTTTGATGGAAAAATTACAGACCAATGGTAATATTCATTTATCACCACTAGTACGGATATGCATTAAGCCATGACTCGGATAGCATAATGATTTACAATATGAGACATTACGAATGATGGTTTTTGTTCACTATCATTTGTTTATACAAAGGTTAGCCGTCATTCGGGTGGCATGATGCCATGCCTTGATAAATGATAAAAAAATGTAGATATGGTGAGAATTGTATGCTCATTGTCACCTATATAATTATGGTAATTGAGAGTATGGTCAAGAATGTTGCCCTAAGTGACCCTATTCTCTAGGTATTCTAACAGCATTCCGATATGGTTTGACATGGTTTAGTTCATAAGGCTCACTATAGGAGGTTTAAGTTGATGACTAGATAGGTATCCAAATTGCTCTTCCATCTAGCAAGGACAGTCAAAGGACCTCGATACTACAACTATTACGGGTTTGGCAGAATAGATTTGATCCATTAGATGTATTTCCCTATCCAAATGTAGATGGTTACTCATGAGAGACATAGGTAATTTACATTCGAGAAGTTATTACCATGCCTATACGGAGGGTTACTCACGAAGGTGGATAGCTCACTTCCTCCCAATGATTAGGTTATAACTATGCCATGGAGTTTGGCGGGACACTAATGCACATGCAAATATATGGTGTGTAATGGGGAAATAATCAAACTTTTCTGTTTACTTCTATATTACCATTTTTATTAAATTGATGATTATTTAAAAATGAGACAATCCTGACAATCATGCCAAACAAAAGATTTGTTGACAAAACCAAAAAAAGTTTATAGTTAAATAATGAACAAAGATTGAAAGAACTGGAAACTAACAAGACACGGCTAGTTATTGGCCTAACTTTCTATATAGTCCTTAGTGGAGTTGCCAAGCTATCGTAATGTACCCTGGGGTGGATCCTCACAGATCATTTGGTGTGTACAACTTAAAATATTTTTCTAACTTGGAAATGTCTTTTTGACCGAGACTTTTCTTTGGTGATGTGATGAGAACAAGAATGTATGGATTCTCGACTTGTGGTGTAGTGAAAAGGACCATAAGATGAATCGCTCATCTCATTAGTCTCGGATGACCATCATGAAATGGCCAATGCTTGGAGTCACCATCGATTATTTAAGGCTAGGCATGATCAGATGCCTATTGAAACCTATGTTTTGAGTTACGAAACTTAAAAAATTGATCCCATGGTCTACATAGTACAAAGATTTATTGTTGGGTTCGGAAGTTGGTTACGCACGATAAGGTACAAACCTTTTTGCGACGCCCGAAATTGGTACCTTACTAGCTATGTCTTATCTCAGTTTTGATTTTTTGATCTTAACTCATTATTATTTCAATATAACCCTTTTTAATGCATGAATCTTATAGAAAAACAAATCCAGGTTTTGCTGAAAAAGATATAATCTCATATACACCCAAAAGAGGTAGAGAATATAGAGATTTTCAATAAAATGACCTCTGGATTTTACTTTGAAAATGGAATGTCCCACTTTGGGCACTAGAGAGATACCACGTGGAACATTACCTTTAATTTTATTTGAAATGTTTTGAAAACATGAATGCAAATAATCATCACAAAGAAATCATGTTAGTGAGGTAACAAATGAAGTAACATAACATGGATCATTCAATGCAATGAAAAGGAATGGAGTATTAGAATTTATCTTGTAATTGTCGTCTATTATTTAGGGATAACCGAATGAATAATTTTTTAGATGCATATAGGTTTCTTGATTAAACGGGGTTTGTTTGACATATTCATGGGAATTCAAGAAGGAAAAAAAGATTAATTGTAGTTAAAAGACAGGGTTAGAGTATCTTTTCAAAAAGATGGGGTTGGAGTATCCTCGCGGATGACAAATAATTTTGACAAAGGAAGATTTTTAGATCTTGATAATTTTGAAATATGGGGTTGGAGTAAACCCTTAGAAGATCGGGGTTAGAGTATCCCCATGGATAATAAATCATTTTGACAAAGGAAGATTTTTCAATCTCGACAATTTGGAAAAGTGGGGTTAAAGTATCCCTTCAAAAAGTTAGGGTTGAAGTATCCCCAAAAGTGACATATCTGGCACTATTTAGAGAAGTTGAGTTGGAAAACTTAAATGGACAAAACTTTGTGATTTAGAAAATGAGTGAGCATTTTGATGACTTTTGGCTAAAAAAATTATTGTGAACAAGGACGGTAAAGATGTAAAGTATGTTTGTGCCTTGATACGAGCTTGTGGGAGGTCAAAGCATGTTCTCGAGGCTGATGGGGTGCTATGGTGACATTCGAAGGTCTTGAAATAAAGCTCAAGGAAACAATTTAATTTTGACCATAACCAAAAATAAGGGACAGCATCACGCTATCTCGCTTTCTAAATTTATTCTAAATTGGTTTAAAGGGTTTGGAGGGTGGACGAGACACCGTTAGAAAGGAAACTCGATAAGGGTCAATCTAAAAATGTTCCCAATATCACAAAATGTCATTTTCCATGGAAATAAATTTTCAAGTTCGGATTGATTGTGCTGCTGGAAAAGCATATGAGGGACTAGGTGTGTCAAACTTTGAAAAATCACCTCGAACTCATTTGGTATCAAAAAATTGCAAGCAATACCTTTATGAAAAGGGAATTTCATGAATCTTTTAGGAAAAATGTTTGAAAAATTTTGAAAAATCATTTAATGGGTTTGAACAGCCTAACCAAAATACATGTTTGGATTCTAGAGGTCCTATACAGTTTAGATTTGAAAAATCATAACTCTCTCATCCGGAATGATCTAGGGGTGAATAAGATTTTTTTTAAAGATAATTCGACAAATATTGAAAGGAAAATATTAGAAAATTCATGAAAAATCATATACAATTTTAAAGTAATTTTTTTAGTTTGCAATAGTTTTGCTGACAATAGGGGACAAAGCAAAGTAGGGGATTTTTCTTATTTTCTTTATGTTTATGGGTCCAAACTCGAGTCATTGACATTCGAACATCCATAACTAAAGGGAAAGAGTGGCATGATTATCATGAACTCATTTGCACAACCCCGAAGTAATTTAGGATGATGAAATAGCTCGTTGATCATACCATTCAAGGTATTGACTCAAAAGTAAGGCACAAACATTTCAGGAATAAGTGTAAGGTCATTTTTGTTGCAAAATCAGAAGATTTGAGTTTGTTTAACCAAGATTCCAGATCTGAAAAACTTAATTTTTCCCAAGATATTTTGCTAACTTTAAGGAAAATGCCAAATCCATGCTAATCCTCATTAGTTGAGGTTAACACGCTTGGCTTGGGGAGGTTTTGAAAATCAGTTTTTGACAACCATCAAACATGTATTTTGACAAGGGGAAGACAACAAACATACAAGGGGATGACACATAACATGAATGAGGATACTAACTTTACAAATGGTCTAGACAAGAGAAATGTTATACATTTTGACAAGAAAATGTTATGGAAGCTAAAAATAACAATGACATAACAAGATGCAAGCTGATGTATAAATATGCTTGAAATATGTTAGGCTAATGATTCATACACGGATTAAAGATAACAAAATGCATGGATATGGCATAAAATGCATGAGCAAGAGATATCAAAATAATAAGGATAAAATAGGGCATTTTGCACATCAAAGGGGCATTAAGGCATCCAAATCCTAAACTACTACAACCAAAGGCCACAATAATGCATGAAAATCCTAAAAGGGTGATGGAAACATGGAGAGCTCATTAAAATGATGAAAGTGCTGAAAAATAAAAAATAAAAGTGGTAAAATGAGGAGTTATACCAACAATACTTCACTTTTTGATCAAATAATTAGAGCAGTAGAGATGACTTGAATTTACCTCGTTTCCTTATTGTTAACAAGCAAGAAAAAGAGAGATATAATGAGGTTTTGGTTCTAGTATGGATAAGGGTGATTTTTGGAGTGTGTAATGGCTAGGAATAAGTGTTTTAGGGCTATTTTTGGGTAGTGAGTGAAAAGCTACGGGATTTGGTTTTCTTGGCATAGGAATGTGTTTTGGAAGCTAAAAATGAGTTAGAATCTAACCTTTTTTAGCTGAGATATAAGTGGTCTATTTATACCAGCATTTTGGAGCCAATTTAAAGGTGTTTTTGGTCATTTCTCAAGGAGGACAAAGTGGTGTTAGCTTGGTGGCTATAGAGTAGCTGTAAGGAGGAACTTGCTGTCAATGTGATGGACATAAGGTTGCTGGTTTAAATGCTGAAATGATTTTTCAGCAAATAGGGTGGTTGATGGTGATATTAGTCAACAAACTAGGGGGTAGGGTGATCATGTGACATTAACCTCTTTTATCTAATTTAGAGTTGAAAAAAATGTTTTGATTAATTCAAAATTCCAAATTCATAATTTGACATGGGTTTTGATCTTTTTTTGATGCACAGAAACGAGTTAAAATTGAGTTTTTGATCAATGGTGGATGAGTCAAAAATGCTTAGACCATGGAAAATTAGCCCGGTTGCTAAACAAATTAGCCCAGACAAAATAAGGTGTCTATATCCTCATGCTTTGGTTTCGTAAGAAAAGCGTTTTTTTCAACCATTTTTTAGAATCAAAGTTCATGTGTCAATTTAGACAAACATGGATTCTCATAATAATCTCCATTCTTTTCATCTTTAGGTACCATAAGCTTGTTCTAATTATTGGGATAAATGGCATTGATGCTTTGGTTTCATAAAAAAAGCATTACTTTCCACCATTTTTAGAATTAAAGTTTGTCTATCAATTGGACAAGCACAGATTTGCATAATAATCTCTTTTTTTTTATTATTATTTAGCACCATAAGCTCATTCTACTCATTGGGATAAATGACAATGATACTTTGGTTTCATAAAAAAGCTTTATATTCCACTATTTGTAGAATTAAAGTTCATATGTCAATTTCAACAAACATGAATTCACACAATAATCTCTTTTCTTTTCATGATTAGGCACCATAAACACAATCTGCTCATTGGGATAAATGATATTGATGCTTTTGTTTCTTAAGAAAAACTTCTTTTCCCATTATTTTTAAAATTAAGGTTCAACTATCAATTGGGATAAACATGGATTCATATAATAATCTTCTTTCTTCTCATCATTAACCATAAACTTATTTTACCTATTGGGATAAATCACATTAATGCTTTCATTTCATAAGAATAGCTTTTCTTTCAATCATTTTTTAGAATCAAAGTTCTTGTGTCAATTAGAACAAACATGGATTCACATAAAAAAACTCTTTTTCTTTCATGTTTGGGCACCATAAGCTTATTCTACTCATTGAAATAAATGACATTGGTGCTTTCGTTTCTTTAAAAAAAGCTTCACTTTCCATCATATTTAGAATTAGAGCTCATCTGTCAATTGAGACAAACATGGATTCATATAATAATCTCATTTCATTTCATTATTTGGCAGCATAAGCTCATTATACTCATTAGGATAGATGACATTAATGTTTTGGTTTCATACAAAAAGCTTTACTTTCTACCATTTTATAGAATTAAAGTTCATCTGTCAATTAGGATAAACACTAATTTGCATAATAATCTCCTTTCTTTTCATGATTGGGCGCCATAAACTCATTCTCCTCATTGGGATAAATGAATTGATGCTTTGGATTCTTATTGGTTTCATAAGAAAACTTCTTTTCTCACCATTTTTAAGAATTAAAGTTCATCTGTCAGTTGGGACAAGCATGGATTCACATAATAATCTCTTTTCTTTTCTTATTTGGGCTCTATAAACTTGTTCTACTCGTTGGAATAAATGACCTTAATGCTTTGGTTTCATAAAAAAAGCTTCGCTTTCCATTATTTTTAGAATTAAAGTTCGTCTATCAATTAGAATAAGCATGGATTTGCATAATAATCTCCTTTCTTTTCATGATTGGGTGCCATAAACTCATTCTCCTTATTGGGGTAAAAGATTTGATGCTTTGGTTTCATAAGAAAAACTTTTTTTCTCACCATTTTTAGAATAAAAAGTGAGTCTATCAATTAGGATAAACACGGATTCATGTAATAATATCCTTTCTTTTCATGATTAGGAACCATAAACTCATTCTCTTTTTTGGGATAAATGAAATTGATGCTTTGATTTCATAAGAAAAGCTTTTCCTTCAACCATTTTTTAGCATCAAAGTTCAGTGTCAATTAAGAAAAATACGAATTCACATAATAATCTCCATTCTTTTCATATTTGGGCACCATAAACCCATTTACTCATTAGGATAAATGATGTTAATGCTTTGGTTTCATAAAAAGAAGCTTCAATTCCCACCATTTTTAGAACTAAAGTTCGTCTGTCAATTAGGATAAACATGAACTCACATAATAATCTTCTTTCTTTTCATTAATGGGCACCATAAGCTCATTCTACTCATTAAGATAGATAACATTCATGCTTTGCTTTCATACAAAAAGCTTCACTTTCGACCATTTTATAGGATTACAGTTTATGTGTCAGTTTGAACAAACACAAATTCACACAATAATCTCCTCTATTTTCATGATTGGGCACAACCATAAACATAATCTCTTCATCAGTATAAATGATATTGATGATTTAGTTTTATAAGAAAAATTCTCTTCTCACTATTTTTAGAATTAAAGTTCATTTATCAATTAGGATAAACACGGATTCAGGTAATAATCTTCTTTTTTTCATGATTAGGAACCATAAACTCATTCTTCTCATTAGGATAAATGACATTAATGCTTTGGTTTCATAAGAATACCATTTTTTTCAACCATTTTTTAGCACCAAAGTTCGTGTGTCAATTAGGATAAATACGGATTCACATAATAATCTCTTTACTTTTCATGTTTGTGCACCATAAGCTCATTTTACTCGTTGGGATAAATTATGTTGATGCTTTGGTTTCATAAAAAAAGCTTCACTTTCCACCATTTTTAGAATTAAAGTTCGTCTGTCAATTGAGACAAACATGAATTTGCATAATAATCTCTTTTCTTTTTTCATTATTTGGCACCATAAATTCCTTCACTCATTCGAATAATGACATTGATGCTTTGGCTTCATAGAAAAAGCTTCACTTTCCACCATTTTATAGAATTAAAGTTTGTATGTCACTTTGAACTAACACGAATTCACATAATAATGTCCTTTCTTTCCATGATTGGGCACCATAAACATAATCTCTTCATTAGGACAAATGATATTGATGCTTTGGTTTCATAAGGAAAACTTCTCTTCTTACCATTTTTAAAATCAAAATTCTTCTATCAATTGGGATAAATAGGATTCATATAAAAATCTCCTTTCTTTTCATTATGAGGAACCATAAACTCATTCTTCTCATTGGGATAAATGACATTGATTCTTTGGTTTCATAAGAAAAGTTTTTCTTTCAACCATTTTTACCATCAAAGTTCATGTGTCAATTAGGACAAACACGGATTCACATAATAATCTCCTATCTTTTTTTCATGTTTGGGCACCATAAGCTCATTCTACTCATTAGGATAAATGATGTTAATGCTTTAGTTTCATAAAAAAAGCTTTATTTTGCACCTTTTTTAGAATTAAAGTTCATCTGTCAATTGGGATAAACACAGATTTGCATAATAATCTCCTTTCTTTTCATTATTTGGCACCATCAGCTCGTTCTACTCATTAGGATAGATGATATTGATGTTTTGGTTTCATATAAAAAGCTTCACTTTTCACCATTTTATAGAATTAAAGTTCGTATGTCAGTTTGAGCAAACATTTATTCACATAATAATTTCCTCTCCTTTAATGATTGGGTACCATAAACACAATCTCCTCATTAGGATAAATGTTATTGATGCTTTGGTTTCATAAGAAAAACTTCTCTTTTCACCATTTTTAGAATCAAAATTCGTCCACCAATTGGGATAAACATGGTTTCATAGAATAATCTCCTTTCTTTTCATGATTAGGAACCATGAACTCATTCTCCTTATTAGGATAAATGACATTATTGCTTTGGTTTCATAATAAAACCATTTCTTTCAACCATTTTTTAGCTTTAAAATTCGTGTGTCAATTAGGACAAACACGGATTCACATAATAATCTCCTTTGTTTTCATGTTTGTGCACCATAAGCTCATTCTATTCATTGGGATAAATGGCATTGTTGCATTGGTTTTATAAAAAAGCTTCACTTTCTACCATTTTTAGAATTAATTGGAACAATCATGAATTCACATAATAATCTTCTTTCTTTTCTTTATTTGGCACTATAAGCTCATTTTACTCATTGGAATAAATGCTTTTGTTTCATAGAAAAGCTTCACTTTTCACCATTTTATAGAATTAAAGTTATTATGTCACTTTGTACAAACATAAATTCACATAATAGTCTTCTTTCTTTTCATGATTGGGCACTATAAATATAATCTCCTCATTGAGATATATGATATTGATGCTTTGGTTTCATACAAAAAAACTTCTCTTTTCACCATTTTTAGGATCAACGTTCGTCTATCAATTAGGGTAAACACAGATTCACGTAATAATATCTTTTCTTTTCATGATTAGGAGCCGTAAACTCTTTCTCCTCATTGGAATAAGCGACATTGATACTTTAGTTTCATAAGAAAAGCTTTTCTTTCAACCATTTTTTAGAATCAAAGTTTATGTCTTAACTAGGACCAACATAGATTCACATAATAATCTCTTTTTTTTTTCATGTTTGGGCACCATAAGCTCATTGTAATTATTGGGATAAATGACATTGATGTTTTGGTTTCATAAAAGAAGCTTTTCTTTCCACCATTTTTAGAATCAAAGTTCATTTGTTAATTAGGTCAAACATGGATTTGGATAATAATCTCATTTCTTTTCATTATTTGGCACCATAAGCCCGTTCTACTCATTGGGATAAATGACATTGACGCTTTGGTTTCATAAAAAAATTCACTTTCCACCATTTATAGAATTAAGGTTCATCTGTCAATTGGGACAAACCCGCATTCGTATAATAATCTCCTTTTTTTCATTATTGGGCACCATAAACTCATTCTTCTTATTGGGATAAATGAATTAAAGCTTTGGTTTCATAAAAAATGCTTCATTTTCCATTATTTTTAGAATTAAAGTTCGTCTGTCAATTGGGACAAACACGAATTCGCATAATAATCTCTCTTTTCATGATTGGGTGCATAAACTCAGTATTCCCTTTAGGATAAATGAATTAATGCTTTGGTTTCATGAGAAAAACTTCACTTCTAACCATTTTTTAGAATCAAATTTCATTCCTCAATTAGGATAAGCATGGATTCAGGTAATAATCTCCTTTCTTTTTATGGTTGGGCACCTTAAACATATTCTCCTCATTGGGATAAATGATATTGATGTTTGGTTTCATAAGAGAAACTTCACTTCCTACCATTTTTACGATCAAAGTTTGCCTGTCAATTAGGACAAATATGGATTCACATAATAATCTCCATTCTTTTCATGGTTATAAACCATAAACTCATTCCCCTCATTGGGATAAATGACATTAATGCTTTGGTTCGTAAAAAAGCTTTTTTTTCAACCAGTTTATAGAATCAAAGTTCATGTGTCAATTAGGACAAACATAGATTCACATAATAATCACCTTTCTTTTCATGCTTGGGCACCATAAGCTCATTCTACTTATTCGAATAAATGACATTGATGCTTTTGTTTCATAAAAAAAGCTTTACTTTCCACCATTTTTAGAATTAAAGTTCATCTGTCAATTAGGATAAACATGGATTCACATAATAATCTCCTTTCTTTTCATGATTAACCATAAACCCAATCTCCTTATTATGATAAATGACACTGATTCTTTGGTTTCATAAGAAAAGCTTTTCTTTCTATCATTTTTTAGAATCAAAGTTCATGTGTCAATTTGGACAAATAGGATTCACATAATAATCTCTTTTCCTTTCATGTTTGGGCACCATAAGCTCTCTCTACCTAGCAGACATTAATGCTTTCGTTTCATAAAAAAAGCTTCGTTTTCCACCAATTTATAAAATTAAAATCCATCTGTTAATTGAGACAAATAGGATTTGCATAATAAACTCTTTTTTTCCATGATTGGGCACCATAAAATCATTCTCCTCATTGGGATAAATGAACTAATGCCTTGGTTTCATAAGAAAAACTTCACTTCCCACCCTTTCTTAGAATCAAATTTCATCTATCAATTAGGATAAATACAGATTCATGTAATAATCTCTTTTCTTTTCATGATTGGGCACCTTAAACACGTTCTCCTCATTGGGATAAATGATATTGATGCTCGGTTTCATAAGAAAAACCTTTAGTTCCAACCATTTTTTACCATCAAAGTTTGTTTGTCAATTAGGACAAACACGGATTCGCATAATAATCTCCTTTCATTTCATGATTAGGTGCCATAAACTCATTCTTCCTATTGGAATAAATGAATTGATGCTTTGGTTTCATAAGAAAAACTTCACTTCCCCCTATTTTTTGGAATCAAATTTCATCCATCAATTAGGATAAATATGGCTTCGTATAATAATCTCTTTTGTTTTCATGTTTAGGCACCATAAACTCCTTCTCCTCGTTAGGATAAATGATAATGATGTTTTGGTCTCTTAAGAAAAACTTTTCTTCCCACCATTTTTAGAATCAAAGTTCTTCTATCAATTGGGATAAACATGGATTCACATAATAATCTCCTTTCTTTTCATGATTAAGAACCATAAACTCATTCTCCTTATTGAGATAAATGACATTTATACTTTCATTTCATAAGGAAAGCTTTTCTCATTACCATTTTCGAGAATTAAAGTTTGCATGTCAATTAGGACAAATATGGACTCACATAATACTCATTGTGATAAATGACATTGTTGCTTTGGTTTCATAAAAAAACTTCACTTTGCACCATTGTCAGAATTAAAGTTTGCCTGTCAATTGGAAAAAACATAGATCCGCATAATAATCTCTTTTCTTTTCATTATTTCGCTCCATAAGCTCATTCTACCGATTAGGATAGATGACATTGATGCTTTGGTTCCATACAAAAAGCTTTACTTTCCACTATTATATAGAATTAAAGTTCTACATCAATTTTAACAAACACGGGTTCATGCAACAATCTTCTTTCTTTTCATGATTGGGCACCATAAGCACAATCTCCACATTATGATAAATGATATTAATGCTTTGATTTCATAAGCAAAACTTTTCTTCTCACCATTTTTAGGATCAAAGTTCATCTATCAATAGGGATAAACATATATTCACGTAATAATCTTCTTTCTTTTCATGATTAGGAACCATAAACCCATTCTCCTCATTAGGGTAAATGACATTGATGCTTTGCTTTTATAAGAAAAGCTTTTCTTTCAACCATTTTTTAGAATCAAAATTCATGTGTCAATTAGGAGAAACTAGGATTCACATGATAATCTCATTTCTTTTCATGTTTGCGCACCATAAGCTTGTTCTGCACATTGGGATAAATGACATTGATGCTTTGGTTCCACAAAAAAGCTTTACTTTCCACCCTTTTTTACAATTAAAGTTTGTTTGTCAATTAGGACAAACACAAATTTGCGTAATAATCTTATTTTTTTCATGATTGTATGCCATGAACTCATTCTTTTCATTGTGATAAATGAACTGATGCTTTGGTTTCATACAAAAAAGCTTTACTTTACACCATTTTATAAAATTAAAGTTCATATGTCAATTTGAACAAAAATGGATTTACACAATAATCTCCTTTCTTTTCATGATTGGGCACCATAAACACAATCTCTTCGTTAGGATAAATGATATCGGTGCTATGGTTTTAGGAGAAAAACTTTTCTTCTTACCATTTTTAGAATCTAAGTTCATCTATCAATTGGGACAGACATGGATTCACGCAATAATCTCTTTTCTATTCATGATTAGGAACCATAAACTCATTCTTCTTATTAGGATAAATGACATTGATGCTTTGGTTTCATAAGAAAAGCTTTTCTTTCAACCATTTTTTAGAATCAAAGTTCGTGTGTCAATTAGGACAAACATGAATTTACACAATAATCTCCTTTCTTTTCATGTTTGGGCCTCATAAGCTTGTTCTATTATTGGGATAAATGACATTGATGCTTTGGTTTCATAAAAAAAGGATCGCTTTCCACCATTTTTGGAATTAAAGTTCATCTATCAATTGGGACAAACATGGATTAGCATAATAATCTCATTTCTTTTCATTATTTGGCACCATAAGCCTATTCTTCTCATTGGGATAAATGATATTCATGCTTTGGTTTCATAAAAAAAGCTTCACTTTGCACCATTTTTAGTATTAAGGTTCACCTATCAATTGGAACAAACACGAATTCGTATAATAATCTCTTTTTTTTCATGATTGGCCGCTATAAACTCATTCTTCTCGTTAGGATAAATGAATTGATGCTTTGTTTTCATAAGAAAAACTTCACTTCCCACTATTTTTTTGAATCAAATTTCATTTTTCAGTTAGGATAAACATGGATTCACATAATAATCTCTTTTTTTTTTTATGATTGGGTACCACAAACACAATCTTCTTATTAGGATAAATGATATTGATGCTCACTTTCATAAGAAAAACTTCACTTGCTACCTTTTTTCATGATTAAAGTTCGTCTGTCAATAGGGACAAACACGGATTCGCATAATAATGTCCTTTCATTTCATGATTAGGAGCTACAAACTTATTCTTCTCATTGGGATAAATGACATTGATGCTTTAGTTTCATAAGAAAAGCTTTTCTTTCAACCATTTTTTAAAATCAAAGTTTGTTTGCCAGTTAGGACAAACCTAGATTCACATGATAACATGCTTATGGTGCCAAAATAATGAAAAGAATGAAGATTATTATGTGAATCTGTGTTTGTCCAAATCGACGGAAGAATTTAATTCTAAAAATGGTAGAAAGTGAAGTTGTTCTTATAAAACTAAAACATTAATATCATTTATCCTAATGAGGAGAATATGTTTATAGTGCCCAACCATGAAAAAAAATAGATTATTATGCAAATCCATCTTTGTCCCAGTGGATAGATGATGTTTAATTGTAAATAAAGGTAGGAAGTGATTTTTCCTTATGAAACCGAAGCATCAATATCATTTATCCCAATGAGGGAACTGTGTTTAAGGAGCCCAATCATTAAAAAAAAGAGCCTATTACATGAATTCGTGTTTATCCAATTTGACAGATGAAAATTTGATTCTAAGAAATGGTGGAAAGTCCAGTATTTCTTACGAAACCAAAGCGTCAATTCATTTATCCCAATGAGGAGAATACGTTTATGGTGCCCAACCATGAAAAGAAAGTAGACTATTATGGGAATCCATGTTTCTACCAATTGATAGTTGAACTTTAATTCTAAAATTGTTAGAAAATGAAGCTTTTTTATGAAAGCAAAGCATCAGTGTCATTTATTCTAATGAGTAGAACAAGTTTATAGTGCCCAAACATGAAAAGAAATGAGATTATTATGTGAATCCGTGTTTGTCCTAATTGACACATGAACTTTGATTCTAAAAAATTATTGAAGGAAAAGCTTTTCTTATGAAACCAAAGCATGAATGAGGCGAATAAACTTATTCCAATGAGGAGAATGAGTTTATAGTTCCTAGTAAAAAGAAAAAGAGATTATTACGTGAATTGATATTTATCCTAATTGATAGATGAACTTTGATTCTAAAAATGGTGGGAAGAAAAGTTTTTCTTATGAAACCAACTCATCAATATCATTTATCCCAATAAGAAGATTTCATTTATGATGCCCAATCATAAATGAAAAGGAGATTATTGTGTGAATATGTTTGTCCAAATGGACATACGAACTTTAATTCTATAAAATGGTGCAAAGTGAAGCTTTTTGTAAGTAACCAAAAGCATCAATGTCATTTATCCTAATGAGTAGAACAAGCTTATGGGAAGTAATGAGATTATTTTGTGAATCTATGTTTATCCAAATTGATAGATGAATTTAATTCTAAAAATGGTAGAAAGTGAAGTAGTTCTTATGAAACCAAAGCATCAATATCATTTATCTCAATAAGGTAAATGTGTTTATGGTGCTAAACCATGAAAAGTAAGTAGATTATTCCAAAACCATGTTTGTCCCACTTAACAGATGACCTTTGATTGTAAAAAATGGTAGAATTGATGTTTTTCTTATGAAACCAAAGCACCAATATCATTTATCCTAATGAGGGGAATATGTTTAAGGTGCCTAATCATGAAAGGAAAGGAGATTATTATGTGAATCCATGTTTATACCATTTAATAGACGAAACTTGATTCTAAAACATGGTGGGAAGTGAAGTTTTTCTTGTTAAACCAAAGCATCAATTCATTTATCCTAATGAGGAGAATGAGTTTATAGCACCCTATCATGAAAAGAAAAGAGATTATTATATAAATCCATGTTTATCCCAATTGACAGATGAACTTTGATTCTAAAAATAATAGGAAAAGAAGTTTTTATTATGAAACCAAAGCATCAATATCATTTATCCTAATAAGGAGATTATGTTTATGGTGCCCAATCATGAAAAAAAAGAGATTATTATGTGAAACTGTGTTTGTCCAAATTGACATTCGAAATTTAATTCTATAAAATGGTGCAAAGTGAAGCTTTTTGTATGAAATCAAAGTATCAATGTCATTTATCCTAATGAGTAGGACGAGCTTATGGTGCCAAATAGTGAAAAAAATGAGACTATTATGTGAATTTGCATTTGTCCAAATTGATGGATGAACCTTAATTCCAAAAATGGTAGAAAGTGCAGCTTTTCTTATGAAACTAAAGCATCAATATCATTTATCTCAATGAGGATAATGTGATTATGGTGCCCAATCATTGAAAGAAATGAGATTATTATGTGAATCCATCTTTATCCCAATTGACAGACGAAATTTGATTCTAAAAAATTATGGGAAGTAAAGTTTTTCTTATGAAACCAAAGCATTAATTTATATCCTTATGAGGAGAGCGAGTTTATGGCACCCAATCATGAAAAGAAATGAGATTATTATGCGAATCTGTATTTGTCTCAACTGACTGACGAACTTTAATTCTAAAAATGGTGGAAAGTGAACTTTTTTTATGAAACCAAAGCATCAATGTCATTTATCCTAATGAGTAGAATGAGTTTATGGTGCCCAAACATGAAAGGAAAAGAGATCATTATGTAAATCCATGTCTGTCCTAAAAAATGATTGAAAGAAAAGCTTTTCTTATGAAACTAAAGCATCAATATCATTTATCCCAATGAGGAGAATTAGTTTATGATTCCTAATCATGAAAAGAAAAGAGACTATTACATGAATCCATATTTATCCCAATTAATAGACAAACTTTGATTCAGAAAATGGTGGGAAGAGAAGTTTTTATTATGAAACCAAAGCATCAATATCATTTGTCACAAAAAGGAGGTTGTGCTTATGGTGCCCAATCACGAAAAGAAAAGAGATTATTGTATGAATTTATGTTTGTCGAAATTGACATACGAATTTTAATTCTATAAAATGGTGAAAAGTGAAGCTTTTTGTATGAAACCAAAGCACGAATGTCAATTATCCCAATGAGTTGAATGGGCTTATGGTGCCAAATAATTAAATGAAAAAAAGGTTATTTAATGAATCTTTGTTTGTCTAAATCGATGGACGAATGTTAATTCTAAAAACGGCAAAAAGTGAAGTTTGTCTTATTAAGCCAAAGTATCAATACTATTATCCTAATAAGGAGAATATGTTTATGGTGCCCAATCATGCAAAGAAAGAAGATTATTGCATGAATCTGAGTTTATCTCAATTGACAGACGAAATTCGATTCTAAAAAATGGTGGGAAGTGAAGTTTTTCTTATGAAACCAAATCAATTCATCTATACCAATAAGAAGAATGAGTTTATGGTGCCCAATCATGGAAAGAAACGAGATTATTATGTGAATCCGTATTTGTCCCTATTGATAGATGAACTTTATTATAAAAATTATGGGAATAGAAGCTTTTTCTTATAAAACCAAAGCATCAATATCATTTATCCTACTATGCAAAATGATCTTATGGTGCCCAAACATTAAAAAAAGAGATTACTATGTAAATCCATGTTTGTTCTAATTGACACGCGAACTATGTTTCCAAAAAATGGTTAAAAAAAAGCTTTTCTCATGAAACCAAAGCATCAATGTCATCTATCCCGAAGAGGATAATAAGTTTATGGTTCCTAATTATGAAGAGAAAGGAGATTATTACATGAATCCATGTTTATCCCAATTGATAGTTAAACTTTCATTCAAGAAATGATAGGAAGAGAAGTTTTTCTTATGAAACCAAAGCATCAATAACATTTATCCCAATGAGGAAATCATGTTTATGGTGCCCAATCATGAAAAGAAAAGAGATTATTATGTGAAGCTATGTCTTTCCAAATTGACATTTGAACTTTAATTCTATAATATGGTGGAAAGTGAATCTTTTTGTATGAAGCCAAAGCATCAATGTCATTTATCTCAATAAGTAGAATGAGCTTATTGTGCCAAATAATTAAAAGAAAGAAGATTATTATGTGAATATGTGTTTGTCTAAATTGACGAACAAACTTTAATTCCAAAAATTATTGAACATGAAGTTTTTCTTATAAACCAAAGCATCAATATCATTTATCCCAATTAGGAAATTATGTTTATGGTGCCCAATCATGAAAAGAAAGAAATTCTTATGCGAATCTGTGTTTGTCCAAATTGACATACGAACTTTAATTCTATAAAATGGTGGAAAATAAAGCTTTTTATATGAAACCGAAACATCAATGTCATTTATCCCAATGAGTAGAGCAAGCCTATAGTGCCAAATAATAAAAAGAAAGGAGATTATTAGGTGAATCTGTGTGCGTCCTAATTGACGGATGAACTTTAATTCCAAAAATGGTTGAAAGTGAAGTTTTTCTTATGAAACCAAAGCAAAATATCTTCTATCCCAATGAAGATTATGTGTTTATATGCCCAATCATAAAAAGAAAGGAGATTATTACATGAATCCGTGTTTATCCTAATTGACAAATGAAATTTGATGGAAAGTGACGTTTTCCTTATAAACTAAAGCATTAATTCATTTATCCTAATAAGAAGAATAAGTTTGCAGCACCATTCATAAAGAGAAATAAGAATATTATGGGAATCCACGTTTGTCCTAATTGATACAGGAACTTGATTTTAAAAAAGATGGAAAGTGAAACTTTTTTTATAAAACCAAAGCAGTAAAGTCATTTATCCTAATACGTAGAATAAGCTTATGGTGCCGAAGCATGAAAAAAAAGAGATTATTACATGAATCCATGTTTAACCTAATTGACACACAAACTTTGATTCTAAAAAATGGTTGAAAAAAAAGCTTTTCTTATGAAACCAAAGCATAAATGTCATTTATCCTAATGAGGAGAATGAGTTTATGGTTCCTAGTCATGCAAAGAAAGGAGATTGTTATGTGAATCCGTGTTTATCCTAATTGATAGACGAACTTTGATTCTAAAAATGGCAGAAAAAGAACATTTTCTTAAGAAACCAACTCATCAATATCATTGATCCCAATGAGCAGATTGTGTTTATGGTGCCAATCATGAAAATAAAGGAGATTATTGTGTGAATCCATTTTTGTCCAAATTAACATATGAAATTTAATTTTATAAAATGGTGGAAAGTGAAGCTTTTTGTATGAAACCAAAGCATCAATGTCATTTATCCCAATGAGTAGAACGAGCTTATGGTCCTAAATAAAGAAAAGAAAAAACATTATTATGTGAATCTGTGTTTGTCCAAATCGATGGACGAATTTAATTCTAAAAATGGTAGAAAGTGAAGTTGTTCTTATGAAACCAAAGCATCAATATCATTTATCCCAAATAAGGAAAATGTATTTATGGTACCCAACCATGAAAAAAAGGTAGATTATTATGCAAATTGGTGTTTGTCCCAATTGATAGACATATTTTAATTGTAAACAATGGTAGGAAGTGATGTTTTTCTTATGAAAATGAAGCATCAGTATCATTTATCCTAATGAGGGGAATGTTTTTAAGGTGCCCAATCATGAAAAAAAAGGAGATTGTTATATGAATCTATGTTTATCCCATTTGATAGCCAAACTTTTATTCTAAAAAATGGTCAGAGGTCAAGTTTTTCTTACGAAACCAAAGCATCAATTCATTTATCTTAATGAGAAGAATAAGTTTATAGTACCCAGTCATGAAAAGAAAGCAGATTAATATGGAAATCCGTGTTTGTCCTAATTGACAGTAGAACTTTAACTCCAGAAATGGTGGAAAATGAAGCTTTTTTATAAAGCCAAAGCATTAATGTCATGTACCCCAATAAATAGAAGAGCTTATAGTGCCCGAACATGAAAAAAAAGGAGACCAGCATGTAAATTCGTGTTTGACCTAAAAATAGTTGAAAGAAAAGCTTTTCTTATGAAAGCAAGCATCGATAATGAGAAGAATTAGTTTATGATTCCTAATCATGAAAAGAAATAAGATTATTATGTGAATCCATGTTTATCCTGATTGATAGATGAACTTTGATTCTAAAAATGATGGGAAGAGAAGTTTTTATTATGAAACCAAAGCATCAATATTATTTATCCCAATAAGAAAACTGTGTTTATGGTACCCAATTATGAAAAAAAAGGAGATTATTATGCGAATCCATGTTTATCCAAATTAACATGCAAACTTTAATTCTATAAAATGGTGGAAAGTGAAGCTTTTTGTATTAAACCAAAGCACCAATGTCATTTATCGCAATGAGTAGAATAAGCTTATGGTGCCAAATAATTAAAAAAAAGATTATTACATGAATCTTTGTTTGTCTAAACAACGGATGAACTTTAATACTAAAAATGGCAGAAAGTGACGTTTGTCTTATGAAACCAAAATATCGATATCATTTATCCCAATGAGGAGAATGGTGCCTAATTATGGAAGAAAGGGAAATTATTGCGTGAATCCATGTTTATCCCAACTAACAAATGAAATTTGATTCTAAAAAATGGTGGGAAGTGAAGTTTTTCTTATGAAACCAAAACGTCAATTCATTTATCCTAATAAAAAGAATGAGTTTATGGTGCCCAGTCATGAAAAGAAAGGAGATTATCTAAAAATTATGAAAAGAGAAGATTTTTTTTAAAACCAAAGCATCAATGTCATTTATCCCAATGTGTAAAACGATCTTATGGTGCCCAAACATGAAAAAAATAAAAAAAGATTATTATGTGCATCTGTGTTTGTCCTAATTGATACATGAACTATGATTCCAAAAAATGGTAGAAACAAAAGCTTTTTTTGTGAAACCAAACCATCAATATCATTTATCCCAATTAGTCGAAAAAGTTTATGGTTCCTAATCATGAAAAGAAAAGAGATTATTGTGTGAATTCGTGTTTGTCAAATTGACGTATGAACTTTAATTCTATAAAATAGTGGAAAGTGAAGATTTTTGTATGAAACCAAAGTGTTAATGTCATTTATCCCAATGAGTAGAACAAGCTTATGGAGCTAAATAATGAAAAGAAAAGAGATTATTACGTGAATCTGTGTTTGTCCAAATCGGCTGACGAACTTTAATTCTAAAAATGGCAGAAAGTGAAGTTTGTCTTATGAAACCAAAGCATTAATATCATTTATCCTAATGAGGAGAATGTATTTATCATGCCCAATCATGAAAGGAAAGAAGATAATTACATGAATCCATTTTTAACCTAATTTACAGATGAAATTTGATTCTAAAAGAATGGTGGGAAATGATGTTTTTCTTATGAAACCAAAGCATCAATTTGTTTATCCCAATAAAGAGAATGAGTTTATGGCACCCAACCATAAATAGAAAGAAGATTATTATATGAATCTGTGTTTGTCCTAATTGATAGATAAACTTTGATTCTAAAAATGGCAGAAAGTGAAGATTTTTTTATGAAACCAAAGCATCAATGTCATTTACCCAATGACTAAAATAAGCTTATAGTACCCAAGCATGAAAAAAAGGAGATTATTATGTGAATATGTGTTTTTCCTAATTGGCACACAAACTTTGATCCTAAAAAATGGTTGAAAGGAAAGATTTTCTCATGAAACTAAAGCCTCAATGTCATTTATCCCAATGAGGAGAATTAGTTTATAGTTCCTAATCAGGAAAAGAAAGGAGATTATTACGTAAATCCGTGTTTATCCCAATTAATGGGTGAACTTTGATTTTAAAAATGATAGGAAGAGAAGTTTTTCTTATGAAACCAACTCATCAATTTCATTTATCCCATTGAGTAGATTGTTTTTATGGTGTGCAATCATGAAAAGAAAGGAGATTATTGTATGAATTAGTGTTTGTCCAAATTGATATACAAACTTTAATTCTATAAAATAGCATAAAGTAAAGCTTTTTGTATGAAACCAAAGCATCAATGTCATTTATCCCATTGAAGAGAACGAGTTTATGACACCAAATCATAAATAGATAAGAGGTTATTATGCCAATCCATGTTTGTCCTAATTGACAGACTAACTTTAATTCTAAAAGTGGTGGACAGTGAAGCTTTTTTTATGAAACCAAAGCATCACAATGAGTAGAATGAGCATAAGCCCAAACATAAAGGAAAAAAAAATTATTATGCGAATCTGTGTTTGTGCCAATTGAAAAATGAACTTTCATTGTAAAAAATGGCAGGAAGAGAAGTTTTTCTTATGAAACCAAAGCATCAATATCATTTATACTAATGAGAAGAATATGTTTATGGTGCCCAATTATAGAAAGAAAAGAGATTATTACTTGAATCTGTGTTTATCCCAATTGATAGATGAAATTTGAGTCTAAAAAATGGTAGAAAGTGAAGTTTTTCTTATAGAACCAAGCATTCATTTATATATACCAATGAGGGGAATGAGTTTATGGTACCCAATTATGAAAAAAAAAGAGATTATTATACAAATCTGCATTTATACCAATTGGCAAATGAACTTTAATTTTAAAAACTATAAAAATGGAAACTATTTTTATGAAACCAAAGCATCAATGTCAATTATCCCAATGTGTAGAACAATCTTATTATGCCCAAACATGAAAAAAAAAAGAGATTATTATGAGAATATGTGTTTGTTTGAATTGACACATGAACTATCATTCCAAAAAATGGTTGAAAGAAAAACTTTTCTTATGAAACCATATCATCAATGTCATTTATCCTAATGAGCAGAATGAGTTTATAGCTCTTAATCATGAAAAGAAAGGAGATTATTACATGAATCCATGTTTATCCCATTTGATAGACGAACTTTGATTTTAAAAATGGTGGTAAGAGAAGTTCTTTTTATGAAACCAATGCTCTAATATCATTTATCTGAATGAGGCGATTATGTTTATAGTGCCCAATCATGAAAAGAAAGAAGATTATTGTGGGAATCCATGTTTGTCCCAACTGATAGATGAACTTTGATTGTCAAAAATGGCCAGAAGTGAATTTTTTCTTATGAAACTAAAGCATTAATATCATTCAACACAATAAGGGGAATGTGTTTAAGTTACCCAATCATGAAAAGAAAAGAGATTATTTCATGAATCTATGTTTATCCCATTTGATCGATGAAATTTGATTTTAAAAAATGGTGGGAAATAAAGTTTTTCATATGAAACCAAAGCATCAATTCATTTATCCCAGTAAAGAGAATGAGTTTATGGCACCAGTCATAAAAAAATAGATTTTTATGCGAATCCATGCTTATCCTAATTGATAGACAAACTTTAATTCTAAAAATGGTGGAAAGTGAAGCTTTTTTTATGAAACCAAAGCATCAATGTCATTTGTCCCAATGAGTAAAACGAGCTTATGGTGCCTAGACATGAAAAGAAAGGAGATTATTATGTAAATCCGTGTTTGTCCTAATTAACGCACGAATTTTGATTCTAAAAAATGGTTGAAAGAAAAGCTTTTCTTATGAAACCAAAGTATCAATATCATTTATTCCAATGAGGAGAATGATTTTATGGTTCCTAATCATAAAAAAAAAGAGGATTATAACGTGAATCCGCATTTATCCCAATTGAGATATGAACGTTGATTCTAAAAATGGTGGGAAAAGAAGTTTTTATTATGAAACCAAAGCATCAATGTCATTTATCCCATTGAGGAGAATGAGTTTATGGCACCTAATCCTAAATAAAAGTGAGGTTATTATGCCAATCCATGTTTGATCCAATTCACAAAAATGATGGACTATGAAGTTTTTTTTTTTGAACCAAAGCATCAATGTCATTTATCCCAATGAGTAGAGCAAGCTTATGGTGCCAAATAATGAAAAGAAAGGAGATAATTATGTGAATCTATATATATCTAAACTAGTGGACAAACTTTAATTCCAAAAATGGTAGAAAGTGAAGTTTTTCTTATGAAACCAAAGCATCGATATCATTTATCCCAATGAGGAGAATGTGTTTATGGTGCCCAATCAAGAAAAGAAAAGAAATTATCACGTGAATCCGTGTTTATCCCATTTCATAGATGAAATTTGTTCTAAAAAATGGTAAAGTGAAGTTTTTCTTATGACACCAAAGCATCAATTCATTTATCCCAATGAAGAAAATGAGTTTATGGTGCTAATAATGAAAAGAAAGGAGATTATTATGTAAATCCGTGTTTGTCCCAATTCAAAAGATGAACTTTATTTTTAAAAATTATGGAAATATAGTTTTTTTTAAGAAACCAAAGTATCAATGTCATTTATCCCAATGTGTAGAATGATCTTATGGTGCCCAGACATGAAAAGAAAAAAGATTATTGTGCGAATCTGCATTTGTCCCAATTGACAAACGAACTTTAATTTTAAAAATTATGGAAAGAGAAGCTTTTTTCTGAAAACAAAGCATCAATGTCATCTATCCCAATGAGTAGAACAATCTTACGATGCCCAAACATGAGATGAAAAAAATTATTATGTGAACCCCTGTTTATTCTAATTGACACACGAACTATGATTCCAAAAAATGGTTGAAAGAAAAGCTTTTTTTCATGAAACCAAAGCATCAATGTCATTTATCCAATGAGGAGAATGAGTTTATGGTTCCTAATCACGAAATGAATGGAGATTATTGCGTGAATCCGTGTTTATCCCAATTGATAGTCGAACTTTGATTCAAAAAATGGTGGGAAGAGAAGTTTTTCGTGTGAAACCAAAGCATCAATATCATTTATCCCAACGAGGAAATTGTGATTATGGTGCCTAATCATGGAAAGAAAGGATATAATTGTGTGAATCTATTTTTGTCCAAATTGACATATGAACTTTAATTCTATAAAATGGTAGAAAGTGAAGCTTGTGGTATGAAACCAAAGCGTCAATATCGTTTATCCCAATGAGTAGACTGAGCTTATGGTGCCAAGTAATGAAAAGAATAGAGATTATTATGTGAATCTATATATGTCCAAATTGATGGGCAAACTTTAATTCCAAAAATGGTAGAAGGTGATGTTTTTCTTATGAAACCAAAGTATCAATATTATTTATCCCAATAAGGAAAATGTGTTTATGGCACCTAATCATGAAAGTAAAAGAGATTATTGCGTGAATCCATATTTATCTTAATTGATAGATGAAATTTGATTCTAAAAAATGGTCGAAGATGATGTTTTTCTTATGAAACCAAAGCATCGAAATTCATTTATCCCAATGAGGAGAATGAGTTTGTGGCACCCAATCATAAATAGAAAAGAGATTGTTATACAAATCCGTGTTTATCCCAATTGAAAGACGGGCTTTGATTCTAAAAAATGGTAGGAAGTGAAGTTTTTCTTATGAAAGCAAAGCATCAATTCATTTATCCTAATGAGGAGAATGAGTTTATGGTGCCCAACCATGAAAAGAAAAGAGATTATCATGCAAATTTACGCTTGTCCCTGTTAGCAGATGAACTTTAATTCTCTAAAATGGTGGAAAGTAAAGCTTTTTATGTAAAACCAAAGCATCAAGTCATTTATCCTAACGAGTAAAACCAGTTTATTATGCCAAATATGAAAAAAAAAAAAGATTATTGTGAGAATCTATGTTTGTTCAAATTGATGGACAAACCTTAACTCCAAAAATGGTAGAAGATAAAGTTTTTCTTATGAAACCAAAGTATCAATGTCATTTATCGCAATGAGTAGAACGAGCCAATAGTGCCCAAACATGGAAAGAAATGAGATTATTATGTGAATCCGTGTTTGTCCTAATTCACACATGAACTTTGATTTTAAAAAATGGTTGAAAGAAAAGCTTTTCTTGTGAAACCAAAACACCAATGACATTTATCCTAATTAGAAGAATAAGTTTATGGTTCCTAGTCGTGAAAAGAAAGGAGATTATTTTGTGAATCCGTGTTTATCCCAATTAATAGATGAACTTTGATTCTAAAAATGGTGCGAAGAGAAGTTTCACTTATGAAAACAACTCATCATTGTCATATATCCCAATGAGGAGATTGTGTTTATGGCACCCAATCATGAAAAGAAAATACATTATTGTGTGAATCCGTGTTTATCCCATTTGATAGACGAAATTTGATTTTTAAAAATAGTGGAAAGTCAATTTTTCTTATGAAACCAAAGCATCAATTCATTCATCCCAATGAGGAGAATGGGTTTATGGCACCTAGTGATGAAAAAAAAGTAGATTATTATATGACTCCATGTTTGTTCCAATTGGTAGGCAAACTTTATTTCTAAAAATGGTGGAAAGCGAAGCTATTTTCATGAAACCATAACATCAATGTCATTTACCCCAATGAAAAGAAAATAGATTATTGTGTGAATCCATGTTTATCCCATTTGACAGATGAAATTTTATTTTCAAAAATAGTGGGAAGTCAATTTTTCTTATGAAACCAAAGCATCAATTCATTCATCCCAATAAAGAGAATGAGTTTATGTCACCTAGTGATGAAAAAAAAGCAAATTCTTATATGACTCCGTGTTTGTTCCAATTGATAGGCAAACTTTAATTCTAAAAATGGTGGGAAGCGAAGCTATTTTCATGAAACCATAACATCAATGTCATTTACCCCAATGAGTAGAATGAGCTTATGGTGTCCAGACATGAAAAGAAAGGAGATTATATGTGAATTCATGTTAGTCCTAATTAATGGATGAATTTTGATTATAAAAAAAGATTGAAAGAGAAGTTTTTCTTATGAAACCAAAACATCAATATCATTTATACCAATGAGAGGAATAACTTAATGATTCCTAATCATGAAAAGAAAAGATTATATTACGCGAATCCATATTTATCCTAATTGATAGATGAACTTTGATTCTATAAGTGGTGGAAAGAGATGATTTTCCTATGAAGCCAAAGCATCAACATCATTTATCATAATGAGGAGATTGTGTTTATGGTGCCCAATCATAAAAAGAAAAGAGATTGTTGTGTGAATCCGTGTTTGACCAAATTAACAGACGAACTTTAATTTTAAAAGACTAGTTAAAAGTGAAGCTTTTTGTATGAATATCCCATTGAGTAGAATGAGCTTATGGAGCCAAATAATGAAAAAAAAAAGAGATTATTACGTGAATATGTGTTTGTCTAAATTGATGGATGAACTCTAATTCCAAAAATGGTAAAAAGTGAAGTTTTTCTTATGAAACCAAAGCATCAATATCACTTATCCCAATGAGAATAATGTGTTTATGGTGCCCAATCATGAAAAGAAAGGAGATTATTTGCGAATCCGTGTTTGTCCCATTTGGTAGACGAACTTTGATTGTAAAAATTGGTAAGAAGTGAAGTTTTTCTTATGAAACCTGAGCATTAATATCAATTAACCAAATAAGAGGAATGTGTTTGCGGTGCCTAATCATGAAAAAAAAAGAGATTATTTTGTGAATCTGTGTTTATCCCATTTAAAAGATGAAATTTGATTTTAAAAAATATTGGGAACTGAAATTTTTCTTATGAAACCAAAAAATTATTTAATTTATCCCAATAAGAAAAATGAGTTTATGGTGCCAATCATGAAAAGAAAAAAGATTATTATGTGAATCCGTGTTTGTCCTAATCGACAGACGACCTTTAATTCTAAAAATTATGGAAAGATAAGTTTTTTATGAAAGCAAAGCATCAACGTCATTTCTCCCAATGTCTAAAATGATTTTATGGCACTCAAACATGAAAAGATAAAAGATTATTATGTGAATCCGTGTTTGTTCTAATTGAGACATAAATAATGATTCCAAAAAATGGTTGAAAGAAAAGCTTTTATTATGAAACCAAAGCATCAAGGCCATTTATCCTAATGAGGATAATGAGTTTATGGTTCCTAATCATGAAAAAAAAAGAGATTATTACGTGAATCCGTGTTTATCCTAATTGATAGTCAAACTTTTATTCAAAAAATGGTGGGAAGAGAAATTTCTCTTATGAAACCAAAGCATCAACATCATTTATCCTAACGAGGAGATTGTGATTATGGTGCCCAATCATGAAAAGAAAGGATATTATTGTGTGAATCCATCCTTGTCCAAATTGACATATGAACTTTAATTCTACAAAATGGTAGAAAGTGAAGCTTTCGGTATGAAATCAAAGCGTCAATATCGTTTATCCCAATGAGTAAAGCAAGCTTATGGTGCTAAAAAATGAAAAGAATAGAGATTATTATATGAATCTATGTTTGTCCAAATTGATGGGCAAACTTTAATTCCAAAAATGGTACAAGGTGAAGTTTTTTTTATGAAACCAAAGCATCAATGTCATTTATAGCAATGACTAGAATGAGCCTATAGTGCCTAAACATGAAAAAAAAGGAGATTATTATGTGAATCCGTGTTTGTCCTAATTCACACATGAACTTTGATTCTAAAAAATGGTTGAAAGAAAAGCTTTTCTTGTGAAACCAAAGCACCAATGAAATTTATCCTAATTAGAAGAATGAGTTTATGGTTCCTAGTCGTGAAAAGAAAGGAGACTATTTTGTGAATCCGTGTTTATCCCAATTAAAAGATGAAATTTGATTCTAAAAATGGTGCGAAGAGAAGTTTCACTTATGAAAACAACTCATCATTGTCACATATCCCAATGAGGAGATTGTGTTTATGGCACCCAATCGTGAAAAGAAAATAGATTATTGTGTGAATCTGTGTTTATCCCATTTGACAGACGAAATTTGATTTTCAAAAATAGTGGGAAGTCAATTTTCTAATGAAACCAAAGCATCAATTCATTCATCGCAATGAGGAGAATGAGTTTATGGCACACAGTGATGAAAAAAGCAAATTATTATATGACTCCATGTTTGTTCTAATTGATTGGCAAACTTTAATTCTAAAAATGGTGGAAAGCGAAGCTATTTTCATGAAACCATAACATCAATGTCTTTTACCCCAGTGAAAAAAAACTAGATTATTGTGTGAATCCATGTTTATCCCATTTGACAGACGAAATTTTATTTTCAAAAATAGTGGGAAGTCAATTTTTCTTATGAAACTAAAGCATCAATTCATTCATCCCAATAAGGAGAATGAGTTTATGGCACCTAGTAATGAAAAAAAAGTAGAGTACTAGATGACTCTGTGTTTGTTCCAATTGATAGGCAAACTTTAATTCTAAAAATGGTGGGAAGCGAAGCTATTTTCATGAAACCATAACATCAATGTCATTTACCCCAATGAGTAGAATGAGCTTATGGTGTCCAGACGTGAAAAGAAAGGAGATTATATGTGAATTCATGTTAGTCCTAATTAATGGATGAATTTTGATTATAAAAAAAGATTAAAAGAGAAGTTTTTTTATGAAACCAAAGCATCAATATCATTTATCCCAATGAGAGGAATAACTTTATGGTTCCTAATCATGAAAAGAAAAGATTATATTACGTGAATCCATGTTTATCCTAATTGATAGATGAACTTTGATTCTAAAAGTGGTGGAAAGAGATGATTTTCCTATGAAGCCAATGCATCAATATCATTTATCCCAATGAGGAGATTGTGTTTATGGTGCCCAATCAGAAAAAGAAAGAAGATTGTTGTGTGAATCCGTGTTTGACCAAATTAACAGACGAAGTTTAATTTTAAAAAACTAGTTAAAAGTGAAGCTTGTTGTATGAATATCCCATTGAGTAGAATGAGCTTATGGTGCCAAATAATGAAAAAAAAAGAGAGATTATTACGTGAATATGTGTTTGTCTAAATTGATGGATGAACTGTAATTCCAAAAATAGTAAAAAGTGAAGTTCTTCTTATGAAACCAAAGCATCAATATCATTTATCCCAATGAGAAGAATGTGTTTATGGTGCCCAATCATGAAAAGAAAGGAGATTATTTATGAATCCGTGCTTATCCCATTTGGCAGACGAACTTTGATTGTAAAAATTGGTAAGAAGTGAAGTTTTTCTTATGAAAATGGAGCATTAATATCATTTAACCCAATAAGGGGAATGTGTTTGTGGTGCCCAATCATGAAAAAAAAGAGATTATTTTGTGAATCTGTGTTTATCCCATTTAACAGATGAAATTTGATTCTAAAAAATGGTGGGAACTAAAATTTTTCTTATGAAACCAAAAAATTATTTAATTTATCCCAATAAGAAAAATGAGTTTATGGTGCCAATCATGAAAAGAAAAAAGATTATTATGTGAATCCGTGTTTGTCCTAATCGACAGACGACCTTTAATTCTAAAAATTATGGAAAGATAAGTTTTTTATGAAAGCAAAGCATCAACGTCATTTCTCCCAATGTGTAAAATGATTTATGGTACTCAAACATGAAAAGATAAAAGATTATTATGTGAATCCGTGTTTGTTCTAATTGAGACACAAATAATAATTCCAAAAAATGGTTGAAAGAAAAGCTTTTCTTATGAAACCAAAGCATCAAGTCCATTTATCCTAATGAGGATAATGAGTTTATGGTTCCTAATCATGAAACAAAGGAGATTATTACATGAATCCGTGTTTATCCTAATTGATAGTCGAACTTTGATTCAAAAAATAGTGGGAAGAGAAATTTTTCTTATGAAACCAAAGCATCAACATCATTTATCCTAACGAGGAGATTGTGATTATGGTGCCCAATTATGAAAAGAAAGGATATTATTGTGTGAATCCATCCTTGTCCAAATTGACATATGAACTTTAATTCTACAAAATGGTAGAAAGTGAAGCTTTCAGTATGAAATCAAAGCGTCAATATCGTTTATCCCAATGAGTAAAGCAAGCTTATGGTGCCAAAAAATGAAAAGAATAGAGATTATTATATGAATCTGTGTTTGTCCAAATTGATGGGCAAACTTTAATTCCAAAAATGGTGTAAGGTAAAGTTTTTCTTATGAAACCAAAGCATCAATGTCAGTTATAGCAATGAGTAGAATGAGCCTATAATGCCCAAGCATGAAAAAAAAGGAGATTATTATGTGAATCCGTGTTTGTCCTAATTCACACATGAACTTTGATTCTAAAAAATGGTTGAAAGAAAAGCTTTTCTTGTGAAACCAAAGCACCAATGACATTTATTCTAATTAGAAGAATGAGTTTATGGTTCCTAGTCATGAAAAGAAAGGAGACTATTTTGTGAATCCATGTTTATCCCAATTAAAAGATGAACTTTGATTCTAAAAATGGTGCGAAGAGAAGTTTCACTTATGAAAACAACTCATCATTGTCATATATCCCAATGAGGAGATTGTATTTATGGCACCCAATCGTGAAAAGAAAATAGATTATTATGTGAATCTGTGTTTATCCCATTTGACAGAAGAAATTTGATTTTCAAAAATAGTGGGAAGTCAATTTTTCTTATAAAACCAAAGCATCAATTCATTCATCCTAATGAGGAGAATGAGTTTATGGCACCTAGTGATGAAAAAAACAGATTATTATATGACTCCATGTTTGTTCTAATTGATAGGCAAACTTTAATTCTAAAAATGGTGGAAAGCAAAGTTATTTTCATGAAACCATAACATCAATATCATTTACCCCAATCAGTAGAATGAGCTTATGATGTCCAGACGTGAAAAGAAAGGAGATTATATGTAAATTCATGTTTGTCCTAATTAATGGATGAATTTTGATTATAAAAAAAGATTGAAAGAAAAGTTTTTATTATGAAACCAAAGCATCAATATCATTTATCCCAATGAAGGGAATAACTTTATGGTTCCTAATCATGAAATGAAAAGATTACATTACGTGAATCCATGTTTATCCTAATTGATAGATGAACTTTGATTCTAAAAGTGGTGGAAAGAGATGATTTTCCTATAAAGCCAAATTTTATCCCAATGAGGAGATTATGTTTATGGTGCCTAATCATAAAAAGAAAGGAGATTGTTGGGTGAATCTGTGTTTGACCAAATTAACAAACGAACTTTAATTTTAAAAAACTAGTTAAAAGTGAAGCTTTTTGTATGTATTTTTATCCCAATGAGTAGAATGAGCTTATGGTGCCAAATAATGAAAAAAAAAGATTATTACGTAAATATGTGTTTGTCTAAATTGATGGATGAACTTTAATTTCAAGAATGGTAAAAAGTGAAGTTTTTCTTATGAAACCAAAGCATCAATATCATTTATCCCAATGAGGAGAATGTGTTTATGGTGCCCAATCATGCAAAGAAAGGAGATTATTTGCGAATCCGTGTTTGTCCCATTTAGCAGACAAACTTTGATTGTAAAAATTGGTAAGAAGTGAAGTTTTTCTTATGAAACCGGAGCATTAATATCATTTAACCCAATAAGGGGAATATGTTTGCGGCACCCAGTCATGAAAAAAAAGAGATAATTTTTTGAATCTGTGTTTATCCCATTTAACAGATGAAATTTCATTCTAAAAATGGTGGAAACTAAAATTTTTCTTATGAAACCAAAAAATTATTTTAATTTATCCCAATAAGGAAAATGAGTTTATGGTGCCAATCATGAAAAGGAAAGAGATTATTATGTGAATCCATATTTGTCCTAATTGACAGACAACCTTTAATTCTAAAAATTATGGGAAGATAATTTTTTTATGAAAGCAAAGCATCAACGTCATTTCTCCCAATGTGTAAAATGATTTATGGTACTCAAACATGAAAAGATAAAAGATTATTATGTGAATCCGTGTTTGTTCTAATTGAGACACAAATAATGATTCCAAAAAATGGTTGAAAGAAAAGCTTTTCTTATGAAACCAAAGCATCAAGGCCATTTATCCCAATAAGGATAATGAGTTTATGGTTCCTAATCATGAAAAAAAGAGATTATTATGTGAATCCGTGTTTATCCCAATTGATAGTCGAACTTTCACTCAAAAATGGTGGGAAGAGAAATTTTTCTTATCAAACCAAAGCATCAACATCATTTATCCTAACAAGGAGATTGTGATTATTGTGCCCAATCATGAAAAGAAAGGATATTGTTGTGTGAATTCGTCTTTGTCCAAATTGACATATGAACTTTAATTCTACAAAATGGTAGAAAGTGAAGCTTTCAGTATGAAATCAAAGAATCAATATCATTTATCCCAATGAGTAAAGCAAGCTTATGGTGCCAAATAATGAAAAGAATAGAGATTATTACATGAATTTATGTTTTTCCAAATTGATGGGCAAATTTTAATTCCAAAAATGGTGCAAGGTGAAGTTTTTCTTATGAAACCAAAGCATCAATGTCATTTATCGCAATGAGTAGAATGAGCCTATAGTGCCCAAACATGAAAAGAAAGGAGATAATTATGTGAATCTGTGTTTGTCCTAATTCACACTTGAACTTTGATTCTAAAAAATGGTTGAAAAAAAAGCTTTTCTTGTGAAACCAAAGCACCATTGACATTTATCCTAATTAGAAGAATGAGTTTATGGTTCCTAGTTGTGAAAAGAAAGGAGACTATTTTGTGAATCCGTGTTTATCCTAATTAATAGATGAACTTTGATTCTAAAAATGGTGCGAAGAGAAGTTTCACTTATGAAAACAACTCATCATTGTCATATATCCTAATGAGGAGATTGTGTTTATGGCAGCCAATCATGAAAAAAAAATAGATTATTATGTGAATTCGTGTTTATCCCATTTGACAGACGAAATTTGATTTTCAAAAATAGTAGGAAGTCAATTTTTCTTATGAAACCAAAGCATCAATTCATTCATCCTAATAAGGAGAATGAGTTTATGGCACCTAGTGGTGAGAAAAAAGCAGATTATTATATGACTCCGTGTTTGTTGCAATTGATAGGCAAATTTTAATTCTAAAAATAGTGGGAAGCGAAGCTATTTTTATGAAACCATAACATCAATGTCATTTACCCAATGAGTAGAATGAGCTTATGGTGTCCAGACGTGAAAAGAAAGGAGATTATATGTGAATTCATGTTTGTCCTAATTAATGGATGAATTTTGATTATAAAAAAGATTGAAAGAAAAGTTTTTCTTATGAAACCAAAGCATCAATATCATTTATCCCAATGAGGGGAATAACTATATGGTTCCTAATGATGAAAAGAAAAGATTATATTACGTGAATCCATGTTTATCCTAATTGATAGATGAACTTTGATTCTAAACGTAGTGGAAAGAGATGATTTTCCTATGAAGCCAAAGCATCAATATCATTTATCCCAATGAGGAGATTGTGTTTATGGTGCCCAATCATAAAAGGAAAGGAGATTGTTGTGTGAATCCGTGTTTGACCAAATTGACAGATGAACTTTAATTTTAAAAAACTAGTTGAAAGTGAAGCTTTTTGTATGAATTTTTATCCCAATGAGTAGAATGAGCTTATGGTGCTAAATAATGAAAAAAAAAAGATTATTACGTGAATATGTGTTTGTCTAAATTGATGGATGAACTTTAATTCAAAAAATGGTAAAAAGTGAAGTTTTTCTTATGAAACCAAAGCATCAATATCATTTATCTCAATGAGGGGAATGTGTTTATAGTGCCCAATCATGAAAAGAAAGGAGATTATTTGCGAATCCGTGTTTGTCCCATTTGGCAGACAAACTTTGATTGTAAAAATTGGTAAGAAGTGAAGTTTTTCTTATGAAACCGGAGCATTAATATCATTTAACCCAATAAGGGGAATGTGTTTGCGGTGCCCAATTATGAAAAAAAAGAGATTATTTTGTGAATCTGTGTTTATCCCATTTAATAGATGAAATTTGATTCTAAAAAATGGTGGAAACTAAAATTTTTCTTATGAAACCAAAAAATTATTTAATTTATCCCAATAAGGAAAATGATTTTATGGTGCCAATGATGAAAAGAAAAGAGATTATTATGTGAATCCGTGTTTGTCCTAATTGACAGACTACCTCTAATTCTAAAAATTATGGGAAGATAAGCTTTTTTATGAAAGCAAAGCATCAACGTCATTTCTCCGAATGTGTAAAATGATTTTATGGTACTCAAACATGAAAAGATAAAAGATTATTATGTGAATTCGTGTTTGTTCTAATTGAGACACAAATAATGATTCCAAAAAATGGTTGAAAGAAAAGCTTTTTTTATGAAACCAAAGCATCAAGGCCATTTATCCCAATGAGGATAATGAGTTTATGGTTCCTAATCATAAAAAGAAGAGATTATTACGTGAATCCGTGTTTATCCCAATTGATAGTCGAACTTTGATTCAAAAAATGGTGGGAAGAGAAATTTTTCTTATGAAACCAAAGCATCAACATCATTTATCCTAACGAGGAGGTGGTGATTATGGTGCCCAATCATGAAAAAAAAAGGATATTGTTGTGTGAATCCGTCTTTGTCCAAATTGACATATGAACTTTAATTCTACAAAATGGTAGAAAGTGAATCTTTTGGTATGAAATCAAAGCATTAATATTGTTTATCCCAATGAGTAAAGCAAGCTTATGGTGCCAAATAAGGAAAAGAATAGAGATTGTTATATGAATCTGTGTTTGTCCAAATTGATGGGCAAACTTTAATTCCAAAAATGGTAGAAGGTGAAGTTTTTCTTATGAAACCAAAGCATCAATATCATTTATCCCAATAAAGAAAATGTAATTATGGTACCCAATCATGGAAAGAAATGAGATTATTATGTGAATCCGTGTTTATCCCAATTGATAAATAAAATTTGATTCTAAAAAAGGGTGGTAAGTGATGTTTTTCTTATGAAACCAAAGCATCAATTCATTTATCCCAATGAGGAGAATGAGTTTGTGGCACTCAATCATAAATAGAAAAGAGATTATTATGCAAATGCATGTTTGTCCTAATTGATAGATGGGCTTTCATTCTAAAAAATGGTGGGAAATGAAGTTTTGCTTATGAAACTAAAGCATCGACTCATTTATCCCAATGAGGAGAATGAGTTTATGACGCCCAACCATGAAAAGAAAAGAGATTATTATGCGATTTATGTTTGTCCCAGTTGGCAAAGGTACTTTAATTTTATAAAATAGTGGAAAGTGAAGCTTTTTATATAAAACCAAAGTGTCAATGTCATTTATCCTAATAAGTAGAACGAGCTTATGGTGTTAAATAATGAAAAGAAAGGAGATTATTGCGTGAATTTGTGTTTGTCCAAATTGATGGATAGACTTTAATTCCAAAAATGGTAGAAAGTGAAGTTTTTCTTATGAAACCAAAGCATCAATATCATTTATCCCAATGAGGAGAATATTTTTATGGTGCCTAATCACAAAAAGAAAAGAGATTATTACATGGATCGATGTCTATCCCAATTGATAGGCAATACTTTATTCTTAAAAATGGTGGGAAGTGATGGTTTTCTTAAGAAATCGAACCATCAATTCATTTATCCCAATGAGGAAAATGTGTTTATGGCATCCAATCATAAATAGAAAGGCGATTACAATGCAAATCCCTATGTTGTCCTAATTGACAGATGAACTATGAATCTAAAAAAGCTAGAAAGTGAAGCCTTTTTTATGAAACCAAAGCATCAATGTCATTTATCCTAATGATTAGAACGAGCTTACAGTGCCTAAATATGAAAAGAAAAGAGATTATTATGTGAATCAGTATTTGTCCTAATTCACACATGAACTTTAATTCTAAAAAATGGTTGAAAGAAAAGCTTTTCTTATGAAACCAAAACATCAATGCCATTTGTCCTAATAAGGAGAATGAGTTTATGATTCCTAGTCGTGAAAAGAAAAGAGATTATTTTGTGAATCCGTATTTATCCCAATTGATAAATGAATTCTGATTCTAAAAATGGTGCAAAAAAAGTTTTAATTATGAAAACAACTCATCATTGTCATATATCCCAATGAGGAGATTGTGTTTATAGTGCCTAATCATGAAAAGAAAAGAGATTATTGTGTGAATCCATGTTTGTCCAAATTAACATACGAACTTTAATTTTATAAAGTGGTGGAAAATAAAGCTTTTTGTATGAAACCAAATCATCAATGTCATTTATCCCAATGAGTAGAATGAGCTTATGGTGCCAAATAATGAAAATGAAGGAGATTATTATGTGAATTTATGTTTATGGTGCCCAATCATGAAAGGAAAGGAAATTATTATGTCTCAATTGACAGATGAACTTTGTTTGTAAAAATGGGTAGGAAGTGATAATGGTAGAAAGTGAAGTTTTTCTTATCAAACTGAAACATTAATATCATTATCCCAAAAAGAGGAATGTGTTTATGGTGCCCAATCATAAAAGAAAGGAGATTATTATGTGAATCCAAATTTAACCAAATTGACATACGAACTTTAATTTTAAAATGTGGTGGAAAGTGAAGGATTTTGTATGAAACCAAAGCGTCAATGTGTTTTATCCCAATGAGTAGAATGAGCTTATGATGCCAAATAATGAAAAAAAAAGGAGATTATTATGTGAATATGTGTTTGTCTAAACTGATGGATGAACTTTAATTTCAAAAACGATAAGAAATGAAGTTTTTCTTATGAAACCAAAGCATCAATATAATTTATCGCAATGAAGAGAATGTGTTTATGGTGCCCAATCATGAAAAGAAAGGAGATTATTATGCGAATCCGTGTTTGTCCCTTTTGGTAGACGAACTTTGATTGTAAAAAATGGTAAGAAGTAAAGTTTTTTTTATTAAACTGGAGCATTAATATCACTTAAACAAATAAGGTGAATGTGTTTGTAGTGCCCAATCATGAGAAGAAAGGAGACTATTTTGTGAATCTGTGTTTATCTTGAGGTTTGATTCTAAAAAATGGTGGAAAGTAAAGTTTTTCTTCTAAAACCAAAAAATTATGTAACTTATCCCAATGAGGAAAATGAGTTTATGGTGCCAATCATGAAAAGAAAAGAGATTATTTTGTGAATCCATGTTTTTTCTAATTGACAGATGAACTTTAATTCTAAAAATTATGAAAAGATAAGTTTTTTTTATGAAAGCAAAGCATCAATGTCATTTATCCCAATGTGTAAAATGATCTTATGGTGCTCAAATATGAAAAGAAAAGAGATTATTATGTGAATCCGTGTTTGTTCTAATAGACACATAAACAATGATTCCAAAAACTGGTTGAAAGAAAAGCTTCTCTTATGAAACCAAAGCATCAAGGCCATTTATCCCAATGAGGAGAATGAGTTTATGGTTCCTAATCATGAAAAGAAAGGAGATTACGTGAATTTGTGTTTATACCAATTGATAGTCGAATTTTGATTCAAAAAAATGGTGGGAAGAGAAGTTTTTCTTATGAAACCAAAGCATCAATATCATTTATCCCAACGAAGAGATTGTGATTATGGTGCCCAATCATGAAAAGAAAGGATATTATTGTATGAATCTGTTTTTGTCCAAATTGACATACGAACTTTAATTCTATAAAGTAGTGGAAAGTGAAGCTTTTTGTATGAAATGAAATCATCAATGTCATTTATCCTATGGAGTAGAATAAGCTTATGGTGCCAAATAATGAAAAGGAAATAGATTATTATGTGAATCTGTGTTTATGGTGCCCAATCATGAAAGGAAAGGAGATTAATATATCCCAATTGACAGACGAACTTTGTTTGTAAAAAATGGTAGGAAGTGAAGTTGTTCTTATCAAACCAAAGCATCGATATCAATTATCCCAAGGGGGGAATGTGTTTAAGGTGCCCAATCATGAAAAGAAAAGACCTGAATCCATGCTTATCCTATTTGATAAACAAAATTTGATTCTAAAAAATGGTAGGAAGTGAAGTTTTTCTTATGAAACCAAAGCATCAATTCATTTATCCTAATAAGGAGAATAAGTTTATGGCACCCAGTCATCAAAAGAAAGAATATTATTATGCAGATCTGTGTTTGTCCCAATTAACAGATGAACTTTAATTCTAAAATGGTTGAAAATGAAGCTTTTTTTATGAAACCAAAGCATCAATGTCATTTATCTCAATGAGTAGAATGAGCTAATGTTGCCCAAACATGAAATGAATTGAGGTCAATGTAAAGCTATGTTTGTCTTAATTTGCACATGAATTTTGATTCTACAAATTGGTTGAAAGAAAAGCTATTGTTATGAAACTAAAGCATCAATATCATTTATCCCAATGAGGCGAATGAGTTTATGATTTCTAATCACAAAAAAAGGAGATAATTACGTGAATCCATGTTTATCCCAATTGATAGACGAACTTTGATTCTAAGAATGTTGGGAAGAGAAGTTTTTATTATGAAATCAAAGCATCAATATCATTTATCCAAATGAGGAGATTGTGTTTTTGGTGCCCAATCATGAAAAGAAAAGATTATTATGTGAATTCGTGTTTGCCCAAATTGACAAATGAACTTTATGGCTCAGAAATTAGAAGAGAGAAATAATTCTCAATTAAAGAAGAGAATTTATTATTTCTTGATGCTGAATACAATGGAATAACCCTTATTTATACTAGTTTCATAGGGGGCTATGATTTGTATTCCTTAAAGATAACTCCTAGAAGATATTATCAATTACAACATAATTCCTAAAAGATAACTCCTAAAAGATATTATCAATTATAAGATAATTTAATTTATTAGATTATTTGATTTTTATCTAATATTAAAAAGATATTATCTTGTGATCTTTATCATTCTCTATTATCTTTTGATTTATCCTTTGATCCTTATCACTTTAATTCTATAAAATGGTGGAAAGTGAAGATTTGTTTATGAAGCCAAAGAATCAATGTCATTTATCCCAACAAGCAAAACAAACTTATGGTTCCCAAACATGAAAAGAAAGAAGATTATTACGTAAATCCGTGTTTGTCTTAATTGACACACGAACTTTGATTCTAAAAAATGGTTGAAAGAAAAGCTTGTCTTATGAAACTAAAGCATCAATTCATTTATCCTAATGAGGAGAATGAGTTTATAGTTCTAATCCTGAAAAGAAAAGAGATTATTATGTGAATCCGTGTTTATCCCAATTGACAGACAAAATTTGATTCTAAAAAATAATGGACAGTGAAGTTTTACTTATGAAACCAAAGCATCAATTCATTTATCCAAAAGAGAGGAATAAGTTTATGGTGCCTAATCATAAAAAGAAAGGAGATTATTATGCAAATCCATGTTTGTCCCAATTGGTAGATGGACTTTAACTCTAAAAATTATGGAAAGAAAAGCTTTTTTGATGAAACCCAAATATCAATGTCATTTATTCCAATGTGTAGAATGATCTTATGGTGCCTAAACATGAAAAAAAAAAGATTATTACGTGAATCAGTATTTTTCCTAATTGACACATGAACTATGATTCAAAAAAATGGTTGAAGAAAAGCTTTTCTTATAAAACCAAACTGTCAATGTCATTTATCCCAATGAGGAGAACAAGTTTATGGCTCCTAATCATAGAAAGAAAAAAGATTATTATGTGAATCCATATTTATCCCAATTGATAGTCAAACTTTGATTTAAATAATGGTGGGAAAAGAAGTTTTTCTTATGAAACCAAAGCATCAATATCACCCCATGAGGAGGTTGTGTTTATGGTGCCTAACCATGAAAAGAAAAGGGATTATTGTGTGAATCCATGTTTATCAAAATTGACATACGAACTTTAATTTTATAAAATGGTGGAATGTAAAGCTTTTTCTATGAAACCAAAGCGTCAATGTCATTTATCCCAATGAGTAGAACGAGCTTATGGTGCCAAATAATGAAAAGAAAGAGGATTATTACATGAATCTTTGTTTGTCCAAACTGACAGATGAACTTTAATTCCAAAAACGGTAGAAAGTGAAAAGCATCAATATCATTAATCCCAATAAAGAGAATGCGTTTTTGGTGCCTAATCATGAAAAAAAAGGAGATTATTACATGAATCCATGTTTATCCCAATTGATAGATGAAATTCGATTCTAAAAATCATGGAAAATAAAGCTTTTTTTTTAAACCAAGCATCAAAGTCATTTATCCAAATGACTAGAACAAGCTTATGGTGTCCAAACATGAAACGAAAGGAGATTATTATGTGAATTTGTGTTTGTCCTAATTGACACACAAAATTTGATTCTAAGAAATGATTGAAAGAAAAGCTTTTTCTTATGAAACCAAAACATCAAAGTCATTTATCCCAAAAAGGAAATTGAGTTTATGGTTCCTAATCATGCAAAGAAAGGAGATTATTACGTGAATCTATGTTTCTTCCAATTGATAGATAAATTTGATTCTAAAAATGGTGGGAAAAGAAGTTTTTATTATGAAACCAAAGCATCGATATCATTTATCCCAATAAGGAGGTTATATTTATGGTGCCCAATCATGGAAAGAAAGGAGATTATTATATGAATCTATGTTTGTCTAAATTGACATACGAACTTTAATTTTATAAAATGGTGGAAAGTGAAGCTTTTTGTATGAAACCAAAGCATGAATATACTTTATCCCAATAAATAAAATGAGCATATGGTGCCAAATATGAAAAGAAATAAGATTATTATGTGAATCTGTATTTATCTAAATCGACAGACGAATCTAATTCTAAAAATGGCACAAAGTGAAGTTGTTTTTATAAAACCAAAGCATCAATATCATTTACCCCAATAAGGATAATGTGTTTATGGTGCCTAATCATGAAAAGAAATGAGATTATATGGGAATCCATATTTGTCCTAATTGACAGAGAAACTTTGATTACAAAAAAAGGTGGGAAGTAAAGTTTTTTTTATAAAATTGAAGCATCAATATCATTTATCTGAACGAGAGGAATATGTTTAAAGTGCCCAATCATGAAAAAAAAGGAGATTATTACGTGAATCTGTGTTTATCCTATTTGACAGATGAGATTTGATTCTAAAAATGGTAGGAAAAAAAGTTTTTAGTATGAAACCAAAGCATCAATATCATTTATCCCAATAAGGAGATTGTGTTTATGTTGCCCAATCATGAAAAGAGAGGAGATTATTAGATGAATCTGTGCTTATCCAAAATGACATATGAAATTTAATTCTATAAAATGGTGGAAATGAAGCTTTTTATGTGAAACCAAAGGATCACTGTCATTTATCCCAATGAGTAGAATAAGCTTATGGTGCCAAATAATTAAAGGAAAGAAGATTATTACGTGAATCTTTGTTTGCCCAAATTGACGGACAAATGTTAATTCCAAAAATGGCAGAAATTGAAGTTTATCTTATAAAGCCAAAGCATCAATATCATTTATCCCAAAAAGGAGAATATGTTTATGGTGCCAATCATGGAAGGAAAGGAGATTATTCCATGAATCCATGTTTATCCTAATTGATAGGTGAACTTTAATTCTAAAAATTATGGAAAGAAAAGCTTTTTTTATGAAATCAAAGGATCAATGTCATTTATCACAATGTGTATAATGATCCTATGGTGCCCAAACATGAAAAAAAAAGATTATTACGTAAATCTATATTGATCCCAATTAATAGAAAAAATTTGATTCTAAAGAATGGTACGAAGTGAAGTGTTTCGTATGAAACCAAAGCATCAATTTATTTATCCCAATAAGGGGAATGTGTTTATGGCACCCAATTATGAAAAGAAAAGAGATTATTATACGAGTTTGCATTTATCCCATTTGATAGACGAGATTTTATTTTGAAAATGGTGGGAAGAATCATTTATCCCAATGAGGAGATTGTGTTTATGGTGCCTAATCATGAAAAGAAAGGAGATTATTATATGAATCTATATTTGTCCAAATTGAAATATGAACTTTAATTCTATAAAATGGTGAAAAGTGAAGCTTTTTGTATGAAACTAAAGGATCAATTTCATTTATCCCAGTGAGTAGAATTGGCCTATGGTGCCAAATAATTAAAAGAAAGGAGATTATTACGTGAATCTTCATTTGTACAAATCGACAAATGAACTTTAACTCCAAAAATGGTAGAACGTGAAGTTTGTCTTATGAAGCCAACGCATCAATATCATAGCCCAAAAAGTGGAATATGTTTATGGTGCCCAATCATGGAAAGAAAGGAGATTATTCTGTGAATACATGTTTTTCCTAGTTGATAGATGAACTTTAATTCTAAAAATTGTGAAAAGAGAAGCTTTTTTTATGAAGCCAAAGCATCTATGTCATTTACTCTAATGTGTAGAACGATCTTATGGTGCCCAAACATGAAATGAAAAGAGATTATGATGTGAATCCGTGTTTGTCCTAATTGACACATGAACTATGGCTCTGAAAAATAGTTAAAAGAAAAGCTTTTCTTATGAAACCAAACCATCAATGTCATTTATCCTAATGAGAAGAATGAGTTTATGGTTCCTAATCATGAAAAGAAAGGAGATTATTATGTGAATCCATGTTTATCCTAGTTGATTGTCGAACTTTTATTCAAATAATGGTGGGAAATAAGTTTTTCTTATAAAACCAAAGCATCAATATCATCCCATGATGAGATTATGTTTATGGTGCCCAATCATGAAAAGGAAGGAGATTATTATGTGAATCAGTGTTTGTCCAAATTGACATACGAACTTTAATTCTATAAAATGGTGAAAATAAAGCTTTTTGTATGAAACCAAAGCATCAATGTGATTTATCCCAATGAGTAGAATGAGCTTACGGTGCTAAATAGTGAAAAGAAAAGAGATTATTTAGGGAATCTTTGTTTGTCCAAATTGGTAGATGAACTTTAAATCCAAAAATGGCAGAAAGTAAATTTTTTCTTATGAAACCAAAGCATCAATATCATTTATCCTAATGTTAAGAATGTGTTTATGTTGCCCAATCATGAAAAGAAAGGAGATTATTATGCGAATCCATGTTTATCCTAGTTGATAGACGAATTTTGATTGTAAAAAATGGTAAGAAGTGAAGTTTTTCGTATGAAACTGAAACATCAATATCATGTAACCCAATGAGGGGAATATGTTGGAGTTGCTCAGTCTTGGAAAGAAATGAAATTATTACATGAATCCGTATTTATCCCATTTGACAGACAAAATTTGATAATAAAAAATGGTGGGAAGTCAAGTTTTTCTTATCAAACCAAAGCATCAATTCATTTATCCTAATGAGGAGAATGAGTTTGTGGCACCCAGTGATGAAGAAAAAGTAGATTATTATGCAATCCGTATTTGTTCCAATTGACAGGTGAACTTTAATTCTAAAAATGGTGGAAAGTGAAGCTACTTTTATGAAACCAAAACATCAATGTCATTGAGCCCCATGAGTAGAACAAGCTAATGGTGCCCAAACATGAAAAGAAAGAAGATTATTATGTGAATTCATGTTTGTCCTAATTAATGCACGAATTTTGATTCTAAAAAATGGTTAAAAAAAGCTTTTCTTATAAAACCAAAGCATCAATATCATTCATCCCAATGAGGAGAATAAGTTTATGGTTCCTAATCATGAAAGGAAAGGAGATTATTATGTGAATCCATGTTTATCCCAATTGATAGACAAATTTTGATTCTAAAAATGGTGGAAAGAGAAGTGTTTCTCATGAAACCAAAGCATCAATATCATTTACCCAATGAGGAGATTATGTTTATGGTGCCCAATCATAAAAAGAAAAAAGATTATTGCGTGAATCTATGTTTAAACAAACTGACATACGAATTTTAATTTTAAAAAATGGTGGAAAGTGAAGCTTTTTGTGTGAAACCAAAGCATCAATGTCTTTTATCCCAATGAGTAGAATGAGCTTATGGTGCCAAATAATGAAAAAAAAGATATTATTATGTGAATATGTGTATGTCTAAATTAATGGACGAACTTTAATTCTAAAAATGGTAGAAGGTGAAGTTTATCTTATGAAACCAAAGCATCAATATCATTTATCCCAATAAGGAGAGTGTTTACAGTGCCCAATCATGAAAAGAAAGGAGATTATTATATGAATCCATGTTTATCCCAATTGATGGATGAAATTTGATTCTAAAAAAGCATGGGAAGTGATGTTTTCTTACGAAACCAAAGCATCAATTCATTTATCCCAATGAGGGGAATATGTTTAAGGTGCCCAATCATGAAAAGAAGGTGATTATTACCTAAATCCATGCTTATCCTATTTGAAAAATGAAATTGGATTCTAAAAAATTGGTGGGAAGTAAAGTTTTTCTTTTGAAACCAAAGCATCAATTCATTTATCCCATTGAGGAGAATATGTTTATGGTGCCCAACCATGGAAAACAAAGAGATTATTATGCAAATTTGCATTTGTCATAATTGGCAGACGAACTTTAATTCTATAAAATGGTGGAAAGCGAAGCTTTTTATATAAAACCAAAGTGTCAACGTCATTTATCCCAACGAGGAGAATAATCTTATGGTGCCAAATAATGAATGAAAGGAGATTATTGCATGAATTTGTATTTGTCCAAATTGATGGACAAATTTTAATTCCAAAAATGGTAGAAAGTGAAGTTTTTCTTATGAAACCAAAGCATCAATATCATTTATCCCAATGAGGAGAATGTCTTTATGGTGCCCAATTACGAAGAGAAAGGAGATTATTATGTGAATTCGTGTCTATCCCTATTGACAGACAAAATTTTATTCCTAAAAATGGTGGGAAGTGATGTTTTTCTTATGAAATCGAACCATTAATTCATTTATCCCAATAAGAAAAATAAGTTTATGGCACCCAGTCATAAATAGAAAAGAGATTACAATGCAAATCCCTATGTTGTCCTAATTGACAGATGAACTTTGAATCTAAAAAAGCTAGAAAGTGAAGTGGTTTTTAATAAAACCAAAGCATTAATGTCATTTATCCCAATGAGTAGAACGAGCAAATAGTGTCCTAACATGAAAAAGGAGATTATTATGTGAATCTATGTTCGCCCTAATTCATACATGAACTTTGATTCAAAAAAATGGTTGAAAGAAAAGCTTTTCTTATGAAACCAAAATATCAATGCCATTTATCCGAAGAAGGAAAATGAGTTTATGGTTCCTAGTCATGAAAAGAAAGGAGATTATTTTGTGAATCCATGTTTATTCCAATTGATAGATGAACTTTGATTCTAAAAATGGTGCAAAGTGAAGTTTTACTTATGAAAACAACTCATCATTGTCATATATCCCAATGAGGAGATTGTGTTTATGGCATCCAATCATGAAAAGAAAAGAGATTATTGTGTGAATCCATGTTTATCCAATTTGACAGATGGAATTTGATTCTAAAAAATGGTGGGAAGTCAAGTTTTTCTTATGAAACCAAAGCATCAACTCATTTATCCTAATAAGGAGAATGGGTTTATGGTACCCACTGAAGAAAAAAAAGTAAATTATTATGCGAATCTGTGTTTGTTCCAATTGACAAGTGAACTTTAATTCTAAAAATGGTGGAAAGTGAAACTATGTTTTATGAAACCAAAACATCAATGTCATTTACCCCAATGAGTAGAACGAGATTATGGTGCCCAGACATGAAAAGAAAAGAGATTATTATGTGTATTCGTGTTTGTCCTAATTAAAGCGTGAATTTTAATTCTAAAAAATGGTTGAACGAAAAGCTTTTCTTATGAAACCAAAGCATCAATATCATTTATCCCAATGAGGAGAATGAGTTTATGGTTCCTAATTATTAAAAGAAAGGAGATTATTATGTGAATCCATGTTTATCCTAATTGATAGACGAACATTGATTCTAAAAATGGTGGAAAGAGTAGTTTTTCCTATAAAACCAAAGCTTCAATATCATTTATCCCAATGAGGAGGTTGTGTTTATGCCCAATCATGAAAAAAAGGAGATTATTGTGTGAATTCGTGTTTGACCAAATTGACATATGAATTTTAATTTTAAAAATAGTGGAAAATAAAGCTTTTTGTATGAAACCAATGCATCAATGTCTTTTATCCCAATGAGTAGAATGAGCTTATGATGCCAAATAATGAAAAGAAAAGAGATTATTATGTGAATATGTGTTTGTCTAAATTGATGGATGAACATTAATTCCAAAAATGGTAAGAAGTGAAGTTTTTCTTATTAAACTAAAGCATCAATATCATTTATCCAAATAAAGAGAATGTGTTTATGGTACCCAATCATGAAATGAAAGGACATTATTATGCGAATCCATGTTTGTCCCAATCGACAAATGAACTTTGATTGTAAAAAATGGCTAGAAGTGAAGTTTTTCTTATGAAATCGGAGCAGTAATATCATTTAACCCAATAGGGGGAATGTGTTTGCAGTGCCCAATCATGAAAAAAAAAGGAGATTATTTTATGAATCCATGTTTATCCCATTTAACAGATGAAATTTTATTATAAAAAAGATAGAAAGTGAAGCTTTTCTTATGAAACCAAAAAATCATTTAATTTATCCCAATGAGGAGAATGAGTTTATAGTGCCAATCATGAAAAAAAAAGAGATTAATATGTGAATCCGTGTTTGTCCTAATTGACAAACGAACTTTTAATTTTAAAAATTATGGAAAGGTAAGTTTTTTTATGAAAGCAAAGGATCAATGTCATTTATCCTAATATGTAAAACAATCTTATGGTGCTCAAACTTGAAGAGACAAGTGATTATTATGTGAATTTGTGTTTGTTCTAATTGAGACACAAATAATGATTCCAAAAATGGTTGAAGAAAAAGCTTCTCTTATGAAACCAAAGCATCAAAGTCATTTATCGCAATGAGGAAAATGAGTTTAACGTTCCTAAACATCAAAAGAAAGGAGATTTTTACATGAATCCATGGTTATCCCAATTGATAGTTGAACTTTGATTCTAAAAATGGTGGGAAGAAGTTTTCTTATTTAACCAAAGCATCAATATCACTTATCCCAATGAGGAGATTATGCTTTTCATTCCCTATCATGAAAAAAGAAGAGATTATTATGTGAATCCGTGTTTGTCCAAATTGACATACAAACTTTAATTCCATAAAAAGAAGGAAAGCAAAGCTTTTTTTATGAAACCAAACCGTCAATGTTATTTATGCCAATGAGTAGAACGAGCTTGTGGTGCCAAATAATGAAAAAAAAGGTTATAACGTGAATATGTGTTTTTCCACATTGACGGATGAACTTTAATTCTAAAAGTGGCAGAAAGTGAAGTTTTTCATATGAAACCAAAGCATCAAAATCATTTATCCCAATGAGGAGAATGTTATGGTGCCCAATCATGAAAAGAAAGAATATTATTACGTGAATCCTTGTTTAACCTAATTGACAAACAAAATTGGATTCTAGAAAATGGTGGAAAGTGATGTTTTTCTTATGAAACCAAAGCACCAATTCATTTATCCCAATAAGAAGAATGAGTTTATGGCACCTAATCATAAATAGAAAGGAGATTATTTTGCAAATCTGTGTTTGTCCCAATTGATAGACAAACTTTAACCCTAAAAATGGTGGAAAGTGAAGCTTTTTTTATGAAACTAAAGCATTAATGTCATTTATCCCAATGAGTAGAATGAGCTTACGATGCCCAAACTTGAAAGGAAAGGAGATTATTATGTGAAATCCATGTTTGTCCTAATTGAAACACGAACTTTAATTCTAAAAAATGGTAGAAAAGAAGCTTTTCTTGTGAAACCGATGCATCAATGTCATTTATCCCAATAAGAAGAATGAGTTTATGGTTCCTAATCATGAAAAAAAAAAAGAGATTATTATGTGAATTCGTATTTATCCTAATTGGTAGACGAACTTTGATTCTATAAATGATGGGAAGAGATATTTCTCTTATGAAACCAACTCATCAACATCATTTATCCTAATGAGGAGATTTTGTTTCTAATGCCAATCATGAAAAAAAAAGATATTATTATGTGAATCTGTGTTTATCCAAATTAATATACAAGCTTTAATTCTATAAAGTAGTGGAAAATGAAGCATTTTGTATGAAACTAAAGCATCAATGTCATTTACCCCAATGAGTAGAATGAGCTTATAGTGCCAAATAATTAAAAGAAAAGATATTATTATGTGAATCTATGTTTGTCCAAATCAACGGACGAATTTAGTTCTAAAAATGGTAGAAAGTGAAGTTGTTCTTATGAATCCAAAGCATCAATATCATTTATCCTAATGAGGAGAATATGTTTATGGTGCCGAATCATGAAAAAAAAAAGTAGATTATTATGTGAATCCGTGTTAGTCCCAATTGACAAATGAACTTTGATTGTAAAAAATGGTAGGAAATAAAGCTTTTCTTATGAAACTAAAGCATCAATATCATTTATCTGATTGAAAGAATTTGTTTAAGGTGCCCAATTACGAAAAGAAATGAGATTTTTAAGTGAATCCGTGTTTATCCCATTTTACAGATAAAATTTGATTCTAAAAAATGGTGGGAAGCAAAGTTTTTCTTATGAAACTGAAGCATTAATTTAATTATCCCAATAAGGAGAATAAGCTTTTAGCGTGTAGTCATGAAAAAAAGCAGATTATTATGCGAATCTTTGTTTGTCCTAATTGAAAATGAAACTTTAATTTTAAAAATGGTGCAAAGTGAAGCTTTTTTATGAAACCAAAGCACCAATGTTATTTATCCCATGAGTGAAACGAGCTTATGGTACCTAAACTTGAAAAGAAAGAAGATTATTATTTAAATCCATGTTTGTTTTAATTGACACATGTCGCGACGTACCCTAGGGTGGATCCTCGCGGATCTAAGAGTGCGTACGACTTAAAATATTATCCTGACTCAGAAATGTCTTCTTGACTAAGACCATTCTTCGGAGTTACGATAAGAATGAGAAAATACAGATTCT